>JBBPCS010001950.1:0-14236 GCA_037974645.1 Hollardia meadi
ATATTCCTAAGATAAAAAAAGGAAGTTTTAATAACATTGTTAAAATGAGAATTAAAATTTAAATCAGAATCTAAAATTTTGTGATGGTGGTTTTAACTTGTCCGCTAAGGCCACCAAGCATCAAAGCTGTGAGTCTGTCTGAGTAATACTGTAGTAATATGACTGTACCTTTATCATGGAAAGAACAGCAGGTGTGACTAACATTCATAAAGGCTCTCATCCAGTTGTTTTGTCTGCACAATACCAGAACCCTGATACTGACACTGCTGCATGCAGTGCTAATTTGAAGGTCTTTCCAACCTCAGAATGACACAATGTGATACATCATTATTGTTTAAGACTCCTAGTTACCAAATGTATTTGTATGTTAAAATGTGTGCGGCTCCAGATTTTAAAATGCATTGCTTTAACCTTGTCGCAAATGTCAGACTTTTCGGAGACATAAGCAGCTCTACCTCATGGGTGTATTATGGCTGCCTTCTGTAACACGTCTGTTGCACAAGGCCGAACCTTGCAGTCAAACTGGCATGCAGAACTCCCAACACCCACATGAAAGATATGACAACAGATAGGATTTTTTCAGCAGATGAATCAGTTGCTGTCACAGAGGCCGAAATGAGGTGCTGACAGAGCAGCTGACAGAAAGAGAAATAATTCTTAATAAGTGCCTATGAATGGATACATATGTGTGTTTGCTTGCTTGTTTTAGGCCAACTGCATGGTTGGTCACTCTCATGCAGGTATTTGTGTTAGCCTTGCACAGTTGGAGACAGTCTCACAGGGATGGTTCATGAGGGTGATTCCATAACAGATTGATTAATTTTCCACCAAGTATGGAAGCCCATTTCGACCAATGTTTTGCTTTCTCAACATATTGACTTATTATCTCAAAATACATAATTATCATTACTTAAAGCAAGTTTCTCAATATTTATTAGTCATTATTTCCAATGTTTCGTTTGTCATTGTGGTGACTTACAGGCTCTCTTTTTTTCATCATATTGGCAAAATGGCGAAACCTCTACCTACAGATAATATATTTTTTATTTAATTACCTTCCACCAAGAAACCACATGACAATTAGTGACACTTTTATTGCAGCGTCAGCTTCAGTCTTAGGTGATACATTGTGGTGCCTGCGCACACGCAGAGGAAGTCTGTAAAAGGAAACAGTCTCAGAGTCTGCCTTATGGAAATCCTTCAGTACACACATGCAAAGCACTCATGACATAGGAAAGTGTATAGGAACTTATTGGTGTTGTTGTTTTACTGTGAGACCAGGGAAACACACTGTTCCCCTTGTGACAGGCCACATCCCATTTAACCTCAAGAGAAAAATGCTTTGGGTTAGGATCATTTTTAATTCATGTAATTGTGTCTTCCTTTACAGAAACTCTTTTTTTTAATGAATGAAAATGTTTGATGTGGTCTTGTTCATTATCTTTGCATCTGAACTGAGACTACAGACAAAATACAGAAAGTATAACTAACTATAATTACATGTGGCAAGCAAGCGCTGGATAACTTTCCTTGAAATGTATATACAACACTTTGATGTCGGTGACAATTGAAGTCTATCAATTTGTATGTGTGGTGTGTGGTTTGTTTTTTTCTTTTACTTGGTACTCTGATGGTGGATTTCCTGTGCAGTCAGTCAGTAGTGAGACTTTTACCATATAGGGATACAACTGAGAGGAAGGTTAGTAGGCAAAGGGAAGAAAAAAGAAGAACTAACAAGACTTACTTCTCAAGTCTCAACTTGTTGACACCTGAATCAGTAAAGAGCAGTGAAGACAGTTCAGTTCATAGTAATCAAGCCAAGTTTCTCTTTTTATTGGAATGTGTGCATACAGTCATATAAAAGGGAACCATGTTGCCTGGTTCTGTCTGTGCTTGAAACAAAAGACAAAAAGAGAGATCATGAAAAGAGCAAAAAAGAAGAGAGTCTAATCTAAATTGTAAACTGATAAGATTACATCTGTAGGTTTTGCAACTGTTAACCACACATTCCTGTTAGATATCTTTGTAATGTGAATGCTGTATTAAATGTACATTAAGGAAGGTTTTTTTCTCCCACGTTCCACTTTCATCCCTAATTTGTTGAATTTCTGCATTTCCCCCCCCAGATCTAATCTTCTCAGTAACTTCCTAACATCAGTATATATTGTTACACACTTCCAGTAATCTCTCCTTACTGAGCTACTTACCTCGCGATTGTTCTAACGCAATAAAAGATAAAGTGACTGCCAGTGTGATGGTTGTAACATTCTGTCTCGTAGTATTATAAACTGCTGTGCAGTGTTTGGGTGTCTGATAAGCAGTGAAGTTTATGGATTCAGTTTATGGTCACTTTTTAGCAAATGCTACACAGTGCCAGGTTCAGCAATAACCCACATTTTGGTACAAACCATTCAAGGTCTATATATGAGTTTAGAATGAAAGTGTACAAATAAGTCATTATGGGGGAGAGTAAACCGGGAACTAGAAGCCACAGCAGCTGAACTGTGAATTTATGTTCAATTCTTTCACTTTTACGATGACTGTGACTTGCGGATACATTTGGTTTCACCTTCTCATTTTCGACATGTTCAACAGGTAGCAATATTGGACAGAAAAAGTGAAGTTTAAGTGTCTTATTTTGGATCTCTCTCCATTAACTGATTGAGTTGAAGTAAATTATGTGTATTTTAATGAAACCAAGAGCAAACATGTTTCTTGTGCAAGAGGACAGTGATAGGCCAATGCCAATAGGCCTATGCACCAAAGAGTTTAAAAAAAACCAAACTTGTATATAACAAGACAAACGTGTTAGAATTCACCAAAAAATAACACACTGAACTCTACACATATTGCATAATGTTTAAGTGTCTTTACACTAAAAGATTTTGGTTGAACTAAGTAGCACCAGTGCACAGGACTTTTCTAATTTACCTCTATCCTCTGTGATTACATGATGACCTGATAGGAGTTAAATGCTTCGGTGCCTGGTCAGCTCAACTTCATTCATTCATTCATTCATTCAGAATTATGTCCCAGATATCAACTTTGGAAATTGTTTTGTTTTGTTGGGGTTTTTTTTTGTTTGTTTGTTGTTGGGTTTTTTTACAGTAAATGCGCTCCAGAAAAGAAAGATTCAGAAATGATTTTCTAGCTCTGTGGTTTATCTCACACTGCACACTGATTCATCATTAGTATCCTGTTTACAGCAGTTTGTTTATTTGACGTAGGCAGATGGCTGTACGTCACCTACGCATTCAGCTGTGCCAACGTGGTTGCAGTCCTTCAAGACTTGCAATGCAACACACCCAACTCAGTGTATTCACATAGTAAGTCTCATGCCCTTAAAAGGCGTTTTTCAACTGCTTACTGTTTCTGCAGAGGGCTTAGTCTCTCTTCAGCTGCTCCTCTGCAGACTCTAGTGGTGAAAAATGGGACAGGACTATGAAATTACAGTTCCTCCTCACGTTGCTGTAAAATAATAGGTTTTGGTGTTGGGTTGGGCCTACATGTAGTTTTTTTAAATGTCAGTTATGGGATAAAATTAGGCAAAATAATATGTCATGTCATCAGACCCAAACCACAATTCATCATTTATTTTCTGGAACACTATATGCTTTGTTAAAAAAATTAATAAAATTCTGATTTTTCAAGTTACTTTTACTATTAAACAACTGCTTTTCAAATGTTACTTCAAATTAAGTTAACAGTGCCTGCACTGTAGTGAGATATTGGTAGCACAAGGCAGTAAAGCTGCAATTGAACATACCCCTAACAACCGACGGCCAATTGTCCCCGCCTCTTAACATCATGGACCAATCACAAAGAAACATGTGAACATTTGGCTCATTTGATTGGCTACTATAAATGTCAACGCTATTAACACCAGGAAGTTTACATTTTGCTGGAGATGCAGGATGGAAAGCTTAGCTGCTCATTTGTAAAAGGTTAGCGACATGTTAATATCGAGGTTGCATGTCATATATTCACCCAGAGTGTTTCATATATAGCGACTTACTTGGGGGATACAAATATGTAATGCTGTGCTTTGCTAGCTAGCGCGAGCTAATCGTCCAAGGTCCAAGATAAAGAATTATTTAACTATGGAGACATCTGCAGGCTAGTTGTGTTATTGGATACTGCTTCTGTAGACATTTTATAAACATAGGGAGCAATAACACAAATAACGTTGTCATTTTTCACAAATTGTAACATTTCGTATTGTTCTAGTGTTACATTGTTCTACGTTATATCTCTATCTTTATATATGATGTGTCAAATCTCTATGAGCCTGCATATCATCATTTTAATTCCTCATAATAAATACGATATATGAATATGCTGTCTGAAATCAGTTTAGCACAGTGTGTGTGTGTGTGTGTGTGTGTGTGTGTGTGTGTGTGTGTGTGTGTGTGTGTGCGCGCGCGCGCGTGTGTTCTGCGTGTGTGTGTTCTGCCATCCTATGTGTGGGACTGCAGGGCACCATGGGTAACACAGAGAGTGTGGTGGTGCAGAAGCGGCTGGCCCGCTTCCGCCCAGAGGAGCGGCCTGTGGTTGAAGGGGTCTTCGACAGGCTTCAGGCTGGTGCTGGGGGCCCTTCAGGAGCCCCAGGGAAGACACCAGCAGGGAAAACTCTAACGCTTGAGATGCTGCAGGTGTGACTGTTAAAGGAGTAATGTGATTGTGTTATTTGTCCATAGAGGCAAATGAATTGTCAATGAAAAATAAAACTAAATGCATCATCAGATGAAACTGTTCTTAGGTAAAACTTTGATCTATTGGATTATAAGATCTATTTTCACCATGTTTTGACCCTTCACACTTAATTTCCAGTTATGCTTCTTTCTAATTTATTGTAGTTTTACAGATTCCTGTGCCTACAGTAGATATACGCACTCAGAAACAGTACAGTACAGGTTGTACAGTTGTATTTGTATATTTGGAATTATTACAATATTTCTTCATATTTTATTGTCTATTTTTCTATTTATGTGTCTTGACAGGCAGTACTAGCTTTTCATTTTATATTTTTTACTTAGTATATTTATTGTTATGCACCAAAACACAGAATCAAATTCCTTCTATGTGATCCTTTGATAACAAACCTGATTCTGGTTCTGAAACATGTTTTGTTTATTTGACTATATGTTTTGCTCTTGTTCCACTGAGCGAATGCCATTACTATCCAGTGTATAGTTTCTCCCAGTGTGCTCAACTCCTCCTTTTCTCTCCCCCAGTCCTCAATGGGCAGCCTGGCACCAGACTCCATGGTGAAGAGGGTCTACCAATGCATGTGTAGTATCGATCATGGACTGGCAGCACCTGCAGCCTCTGGGAAGTCCAGCACCTCTGCTGCCTCTGGAGTAGGTCGAGAGCAGTTGATTATCTTCCTTGCAGATACCCTGCGAGGCACTGCAGAAGAACGGGCGCCTCTCGTCATGGCCATGTCCCAGCGTGGAGCAGGGCCAGCAAAGGTTGTCACATGTGAGCAGGTAGCAGAGGTGAGTGGAGGGTAAAATTAAATAGGAAATAATGTGTCAGTTTCTGTTATTGCTCACAACTTTTCCTCTACTTCTTCCATTCTTCCCTGCTGACGCCCTACGTTGGACCTTTTCCCTTTCACCGTAGTTCCTACAGGACCTGATTTCTGCTGTAGTTCAGATTCTGGTCCACAGAGGCCATCTGCAGGGCTGGAAACCAGAGAGAATGGGTGATGGCTCCCTAGGTGTCAAACTCCTGGCAGAGCATATGTGTTCTGAACTCAAACCCTCAGGTAAACAGGGGATTTGAAGGTTTTTAAAGAAATGAATAGTAAGGAAATGTGACTTAACAATCTTCCCGTTTCACTCCTCAGATCAGGGAGGTTGTGATGTTTCCTGTCTGGAGGACTGGATCTTCAGGGTCTCCCAGGTATCGTTATACTTGGAGATGCTGGTGGCTGAGGGCCTAAATTTGTCCCTGAGCGGCCGGCCGGCCCCCACGCTGCTGCCCCCCTGCAGAGAGACGCCCTGGAAAGAGCTGAGGTGTCTGTTGGACATTCCCACCCTCATGTTTCTGGCACCACAGGTCAGAAGGCAAATGTACAGTATATATCATGTTGGTAGATTCCAAACAATTTTTTTAACTCTTTCTTTGGTTTGTCCAGATTTGTGGTTGTGAAAGTTGTAAAAACTAGTGCAACTGACATGTAATGAAGTTTAAAAACTTGGAAATTTAGATATTTGATATAGCGTCACCATCAGGCCAGTTCTGCCCATGTTTCACTATATAGATAGATGGAACGGAGTGCCATGCAAAATGTTTGTTGAAGGCAGTTTGAGAAAGAAAGGAAGAAGTAAAAATTAGAGGAAACCCATCAGAAAGAAAGAAGGAAGAAAAAATGCCAGCAATACCAACAGGCTTCCGGCCCACGATGCTCAGGTGTCTAATTACCCATTACAAAACGGTGTCTGCTGGGGCAGCGGCCCGCTCTCATCAGTGTTGGGAGGTATTTCCAGGAGAGAAGGGAGAAGTTGTCCTCTGGCAGCAACTTTAGCTGTATGCTAACTTGCCTCATGCTTTGGCAGCTGGCGAGCTAGTTTAAATTGCAAATGCTGCTTAGTTGGAGGGATTTCAGATAAATTGACCAGAAATAAATAACATGCACATTTTTATTCCACAACCCAGAAAAATGTTTAATTTGTGAAATATCTACTCGTGCGCATTAGCCGTGATGTTCACAGGGGGTCCCTCTAGCATGTCTATATGCACTTGCGAGTGATGAGCTAGAAGCCAGACTCGTTAACTGGAAGCCGTGTGTGTGTGTGTGTGTGTACAGACCATGTCTGGTAGACATCTTCCTTCCTCAATCTGCTGTTAGTTTGTTAGGACCTGAAAACTTTACCCATTCTAAGTTTTGTGTAATTTTTTTTGCTGTTTGGTGACCTCACTTAATCACAATCACAGCTTTGCCTAACTTGAAAACACATGCAGGACCTTAAAACCTTAAGCCTTGAATGTATCACTATTCATATTTACACAAACTGTCATTGTACAAATCTGTGTTAATCTCTCCAGTTGCCGGATAGCTACAGTGCCCCCTGGAAACTTGTGTTTTCCACACGGCTGCATGGGGAGAGCTTCACCAGGATGGTGGCCGGCCTGATGAAGCGTGGGCCCACCCTGCTGCTCATCAAAGACACAAAGGGACACGTTTTTGGGGGCTTCGCCTCACACGCCTGGGAGGTCAAGCCTCAGTTCCAGGGTGAGAGAAGGGACTAGCTCTGTCCAATCCCACAGCGCTTTCATGTTGTATGACTTGTAAATGTAATGTGCCATTTGATGAATCTTCAACAGTTCTACAGAGAATGAAGTAACATTAGCTTACATGACTCGCTCTCTCATGTTAGTAAGTGAACCAATGCTACACAGTTTGTAGCATTTGAGTACTATGCATCTCAATAAAAAACACAGTGTTATAGTATAGTTTTAGTTTTGGCGTACTAATAAGAAACACTAGGATGAGCTTCCTTTAACAAAAACTATGGCTATGCAGGAGCTAACCAGTGATAGATTGAGCTTGCAAGCTTGAGCAACTAAAGAGTTCTTTCATACTTTTAATTAAGGCACTTAACTATTCAACTTTCAGTACTTGTGTGAACTTAAGGTCATACAAAGCTAAATATTTCAAGGCTCACACAAATGCTAATACAGTGTGACCCTTACTATGTTTTCCACTATGTTGACATGATGTCATATTACTGCTTTAGCCTTAGTGTTAAAAAAAATCTTGTCCAAGCTTCGGACATTAAATTATGACTCGAAGTGTCCTTGCATCATCAGACATTTTGTCGTGTCAGAGCAGGAAAAGCACAGGTGTAAATATAAAAAAAGAATGAGATCCAAATATTTGTAACATTTCTACATTTTCTTATTGTGTGATATCACTGACAATCTTCATACAAAGTCAAAGAGTATTGTAGGAGATGAAAATTGTACCTGAGATCAGTGGTTCCCAAACATTTTTAAACCCATGGGACCCCTCCATAATGTTATTTTTTCATGGCACCCCACTTTTAGCTGACACAGATTAAATCATTTCATTATTTCAGCTCATTTAGCGTTAAATCTTTCTCTTGCCTGCGCTGGTCATAATTTCAGATTGCAGTAAACCAGAAAAATGCACAACCAGAAAATATGTTGCTGTCATGTCTGTAGCTGCAGCCTGACTGCATATTTAGCAGCGTTTTAAAAACTGTGATTATAGTACGAGTGTGATTGTGGAAAACCTAATGTAAAAATGTTGTTCATGTAAAAGTCACTTTATTCTAAAAACTGTAAAAACAAACAAACACAAAAATACTTTAGGAACCACTGTCTGAGGTATCATGATTTTTTTCTACAGCTAAATTAAAACTTAGCAGCAGTTGAACCATTTATGAAACTGTTGATTGTTGTTGAACAGAGGTGATTTGTACAAATAACTAAAATCCATTATGGCAAAGCTTCATAAAGCTTACTCACACAGGAGTAAAGTGTGTTGTGTCTGATACACAGCAGGGAATTTAGTTGGTGTGAACCAGACCCCAGATCAAGACTAATATTAAAGCACTGATGAAAAATGACACATTGAGGAAGTAATACCACTTGTTTGAATACTGTGGGCTGTCACTTGATGTTTCACTCAGATCTTTATAATTTGTATATGTGTGTGTGCAGGTGACTCCAGATGCTTCCTGTTCACTGTGTTCCCCAGACTGAGAGTTTATACAACCACAGGATACAACCAGCACTTTATGTACCTCAACCAGAATCAGCAGACCATGCCAAACGGACTGGTGAGACCGCACTAGTTCAGTTCACAACAATTGCAATTCCCTTAATTTAGCCAGTGCACTGACTGTAAATGTTCAGTCAGGATGATTTAGGGGACAGAAACCTGTGTTAAAAACTATCAACCTGTACCTTAAATCTGTCATGTTATGGATACAATAGAATGTTTTTTCTTACATACAATATTTATTGTGTAACATACACCAAATGTCTTTGTCACAGTGGTAGAACAGGAGCTCTAATAGCCAGTGAACAAATGGTACTGTTTGGCAATGAGGTGTTGCAGTATTTAGTGGTGTTCCTATACCGATACCAGTATCAGAAATGCCTACAATACTGCCTAAAATTCTGCATCAGGCATTGGTGAGACTTCAAGCACAAAACGTATGCATAACACATCACCTGTACAGGGTTAGTAGTAGGGGTGTTAGAAAATATTGATACACCTGGGTATTGTGATGGTTTCTTTTGTGATACTGTATGGATTCTCAAAAAATCTGTATTGATTTTTAATTAATAGGTCACATGCAACGATTTGTGGCTGTGGTTCATTTTTTAAACCCCCCGACTGCTATATGACAGTGTTGTAATCTATCCTCAGCCTTTGACTCTTCCACTCCTGTGTAACAACATCAACAGAGACAAGAAGAAGTAAGCACATATCGCTAGTGTAAACACAAAGAACACAGGCCTATGAAACAATACATCACCTTGATTAGAATATCACAATATATCGCAATATATTGATTCATTAACTCATATGTGGTGATATACGTATCGTATCGCCAGATTTTTGCCAATACACAGCTATAGTTAGTATACAGCTGTTAAAAAAGAAGGTAGTCGCCATCAGCCGATACACAGACTTCAGGTATTGGAATCATTATCAGGAAGGAAAAAATGGTATTCAAACAACCGTAGCAATAATCAGCTAAAAATGCTTCACTAATCAATATGTCTAATGTTAAAGTTATTTACCAAGGTTTAAAAAGGGGATAGTAACATTCCTGATGTAGTATTACTATTGATATTATTTTCATCATCATCCTGAGCTTCAATGTGTGGACCACAGAAACACTGTATTCAGTCATCAGAATGGTCCTATTATTGTGTAAGTAGTTGAATCCCAGAAATATTGTTCCCACTTAAGAATATAACAAAAAAAAAAAAAAAACACTTAAAGGATAAGATCATTCTTGTTACTTGCTTTTCTTCATTCTTTCTGTGTCTCTTGGTGTTTATGTTTTCCGGTCTTCATCAGGGTATGGGCGGTCAGCACGGTTACTTTGGTCTGTGGCTGGACAGTGATTTTGGCCATGGTCACAGCCGCGCACGACCAAAGTGCACCACCTACGGCAGCCCTCAGCTCTCTGGAGAGGAGGACTTCACCCTGGACTCACTGGAAGTGTGGGCGGTTGGAAAACCCCCAGAACCAGGGGAGGTGAGAGAACATGTTTTTATTTTCTTTTGACTTTTTTTTGCCTTTGTTTGATAGCAGACAATAGAAGCAAGATAGGGAGGGGTGGGGGGTGTGACATGCAATAAAGGTACAGGGACGTTGAGGTTATGAGGTATACTAACCATTCGGTAATCAGAAACCAGCTCTTTAGTCATCCTGCAAATGTCAGAGAAGATCCATGCTCTATCAACTGTAACACAAATAGAGAACCTCATTTACATTCCAGCTTTTTTTTTTTTTTACATCACAGCTGTTTCCTTTAGCATATGAAGAATTAAACCCCACGATATTCTTGTGTGTTTTGTGTTTCAGGGCGAGGAGGGGGAGGGCAAGAAGAGTATCCTGGATGTGGATCCAGAGGTTCAGGCCATCATGGAGATGACAGGGAAGACTCTGCACAGTCAGGGCCTCAGGGAGCCGGAGGAGGAACAGGAGCAGTGAGGGTAACAGGGAGACCAAAACACTCTTACCTTATTGAGGCCCCCTGTTGGAAAGTTTACCATCTGACATAGCTGGATAACATTTACATCTAACTTAAGAGACGTGTCTCCAATGTACACAGTGATATCAGATTTCTATTTGCCTGCCTGTCATTCTGCTTGGACCATTGAACACTAAAGTCACCCTCATGTCTACACCGTTCAGATGTTGAAGATGGTGTTGTCTATGGAAGACATCTCATCACAGCATAAACTAGGCTAACAAAGCCTAACAAGGTCTAAAAGCAGCTTATAAGTGTTCTAAAGTCTGATCTGACCCTTTCACACTCAACTCAAAGCCACCTTTCATCATCAGTGTTAAAGGGACCGGTGTGTTCACACTTATTTCCACCAAGCTGGTGTTTGATAGAGTAAAAGTTTTTTTGAATTCATATTCGAGAAATGTTACAGAAAAATCTATCATTGAGAAGGCAGCAGAACCAGAAGTAGCCTCAGTCGACCAGAATGCAAAACATCCACATCATCTCTATTAAAACCACAAGCATTAGGTTGAGGAAAGGGAGCACAATAAAACAGTAAGTTACACCATCAAGAATTATATATAGCAGTAAAATAATACAGGGAATTGCCCTGAAGGTCTGGGTTTAAAGTATGATTATGAATTGTGTGACAGATTATTTATTGCTACAGTATTTAAAAAAAACTTCAGGTTAAGGAGACCTAATCTGATATGAGTCTGTTAGTCCTGTTCACCTTCTGAGCCATTATAATTATGTGTGAACATGCGACTAATAAGTGGTTTAACCATCTGAGAAGCTGAGGAGTTATTTCTCAAATACAGGAGGATACATTAACTGTTTGTTCACATACCAAAGACTCTACCATAACATACTTCATTGATACCTGATCTGAGTAGCTGCCTCATCATATCTGAGCGTTTTTTTTTTGTTATTGTCTACTGTCTAAATATTTCAACAAATTGCATTTTGGTCCTTTGGCAATCTTGAAACTTTCATGCCAATAATTTGAATTGAACTGAATTGATTGAAGATGACACACTTGTGCATGTACTACTCAAGCACCTCTGGATTTTCATTTTGTTATTTTTTTGATGATAACAGTTATAATGATAACCTCATTCATATAGCACGTTTAAAAACAGAGTTTGTGAAGTGATTTGACAGACAACGCAAAAGCAGGATACTCAAATAACGGAAAGCTAAACGGCAAAGCCAAACAAAAGTGAGACAAAAATTAAGGTAAGTTAAGATAAACAGGAAAACAAAAGATGTAAAAATGGAAAATGTCAATATAAATAAATACAAATAAAAATAATAAAGGCAATGAAAAGGTGGCATCACACACAGTAAAAGCAAGTCATTGTCACTGGTTTTTGCGAGCCCTATCTCCTCAGACAGATTGTTCCAAAGCAGAGAGGGGTCCTGGTCACCTTTAGATTCAGGCCTCGACTAGAAGGGTCCACATCTCTGCTATGTAGCTTGGGTCCAGACCCAGACATGCTTCAAATGTGATCAGTAACATTTTAACATCAATTCTAAATTGATCAGGGAGCCCCGTGGAGAGAAGCCAGGATTGGTGTGATGTGACGTCGTCTGTTGAGGCCAGACTGATGAAGGGTTCTGGCTTGTCCATCCAACAACTCTAATGAATCAACAGACATGCAGTAAAAATGTACAGTTAGAAACAGGCTTATTGCCTCATAGAATATAGTGTTTGAAGTTGACGGAGGATTTTCTGTGTGTGTGTGTGTGTGTGTGTGAGAGAGAGAGAGAGTGATGAATACATTGCTGCATTGTTTGTATTAAAGTAACAGGGCAGCTGGAGGGTGCACCAACTTTCATCTGTGTTTCTCAATTGAGTGAACTGTGGTTATTAGCTTAGTCGTGTCTAAAATGTTAGATCAACAACAAGATCAGCAATTCACACAGTGGCATGGAAGACATGGTTCCATAAAGAATGGTGCATATATTGTACGGATGGTCACCCTCTACCCTTTAATATATTCAACCAATCAATCAATCAAACTTTACCTGTACAGTATAGCACCTTTCACACCTTGGTTACTTTTGCTTGACCCTTACTTGAACACTTCTGCTGTTCTGAGGACGTTCTTATGTAAGCTTTTTCAAAACCGTCCTCAAATTCTTCACATGTCAGAGAACCACAGCAGTTTTAATATTACACTCTAAATCAGTGGTTCTCAGCCATTGTTTTTTTGTAATCCAATAAAATTAATAAATGTTTAATTTGTTGTCTTATTTAAATAATTTTCCTCCTTCCAGAAGACGTAAAGTTACCCAAACATTTACAAGAAAAATACTGGAAATAAATCAAATAATCTACTACTGCTACCCTCACAATTATTTCTTTATTCCCCTGATAATGTTATTTTTGTATTAAACAGCATATGGATGGATGGATAAACAGCATATTCATCCTGCAAATATGTAACAGACAGTACTCGAGTACGGTAAGCTACTTTGGTACAAATTGGAGGTAGGCTACTTGTACTTTACTTGTACTTTTAAGTTTTGTTATATTCCCTTTATTTCAGAGGGAAACGGGTTATTGCACTTTTTACTCCATTACAGCAAATTAAGATTTTACATACAAGACATATGATCAATTTCTACATTATGATGCATTGTTATAGATTAATCTACCCAACAGTGTAATAAGCAGGTTTAAAGGAGCAGCTACAAGGTTAAAATGTTGTAGTGTGTACACAGCATTTTAATAAACCAGTAAGAATACTGCAATACTATCATATAATCATATATAATACCTTATAAATAGGCCTGGGGGAGGATTTCCATGCTGAGTTGCCAGTGAGATGGAAACAGATGATCCGCTGAGGTGACCTCTAATGGGCAGCAGCAGACAGAAGAAGAAGATGATATAACGACAAACTATTTTTAAAATAATTTTAGTAATTTTGCATGTAAAAACATTCCATGGTTCCAGCTTCACAAATGCAAAGATTTGCTGCTTTTACTTTGTTATATTGATAGTGGTAATGTATTTTGAATAATCTTTAGGTGTAGACTATACGACAAAACAAGCATTGTGACTTTGTAACTTTGGGCTTTGAGTGAGACAGCTTTTTCCTCACTATTTTCAGAATTTTTACAAACCAAATAATCGATGAATGGAGAAAATCATCAGCAGATGAATCCATTATGTAAATAATCATTAGTTTCAATAGCTCAAAATGAGCTTCACCTCAGCCTAATAATTTCATGATGTCATGTGATAGTGTACAGTGAAAGGGGGTCTTTAAGCATTAAGTACTTTTACTTTTAATACTTTAAGTACATTTCCTGATTATTCTTACATACTTAAGTGGCATTTTCAATGCAGGGTTTTTACTTGTAGCAGGTTATTTTACAGTACAGTACAATACAGTGTTGTATTAGTAGCCTACTTTTACTTCAGTAAAGGATCTGAATACTTCATCACTGCTTGGGTCTATCTGGTGACTCATTCCACCTCTGATAACAGATATGAG
>JBBPCS010001951.1:0-14234 GCA_037974645.1 Hollardia meadi
TGTGTGTGTGTGTGTGTGTGTGTGCGTGCGTGCGTGCGTGCGTGCGTGCGTGCGTGCGTGCGTGTGTGTGTGTGTGTTTGTGTGTGTGTGTGTGTGAGAGAGAGAGAGAGAGAGAGAGAGAGAGAGAGAGAGAGAGAGAGGATGCTGTCCCTCGGTGCTGTCATGGAAGTGCAGAGTCAGCTGTAATAGTCAACCATATCAGTGCTCACAGTGACGAGCCACCCTCCTCCTGGGATAAAAGCTGCCATATTCTCTTTATCTGCACACATTATGAGCAACTCAAAAGCACTGCAGTGCTTTATTGTTTCTATCTGCACAAATGTTTCTTTCTCACTCAGAACACTGTCTCTCCTCTGCTGCTCCTCAGATCAGGTTGTATGTCATTTCCCAGTGTCAGCGACAAATTATAAAGGGAGCAGAGATTTTGGTCATTCGGTTGGTCTGTCAATCAAAGCACATCACTGCTGATGCCGCACCATCTCATGCTCCATTTTCAAGACCTTGAGATACTTACATTTCTTCGCTTGGGGTGGCAACTCATCCCCAAGCTGGAGGGAGCAATCCACTTTTTTCTGGCAGAGAACCAGAGGCCTCAGACTTGGAGGTGCTGACTCTCATAATGGCTGTGTCACACTCGGCTGCAAACCACCCCAGTGCATGCTGAAGGTCGCAGACTGATGAAGCCAACAAAACCAGGATCCTGTCCATCACCAATATCACATGCAGGATTGGAGAAAGGGGCAACCTTGGTAGAGTCCAACACCCACTGAAAAAGTGTCATTGTGCCAAGAATACAGAGACAGCTCTCACTTTGGTTATATACAGTAGGTAACAGATAGCTCATAGCAACTGCCACGGTACCCCATACTCCCACTTTACCTCCCCCAGGACTGCCTAGGGTGCACGGTCATAGGCCTCCAAAAATCCATCAAACACATGTAGACTGGATGAGCAAAGTCCTGTTTTCCCTTCCTGAGAACTTCACTGAGGCAAACCGAAAATTATTCTCCATAACCATTCCAAACTCCACACTCACGTTTTTGCTTCAGCAACTGCCTGAGTTGGCCTCCTGGTACCTGTCTGCTGCTTCATGAGACCCCTTGGCCAACCCAGACCAAAGGGCCTCCTTCTACAGCTTGATGGCTTCCTTTACCACCGGTCTCCACCAGTGGGTTCTTGCTGTTGCCATCACAACAGGCAGCAGTGAACTTCTGACCACAGTTCTTAGCAGCCTCCTCTACAATGGAGGCTTTGAACATGACTCACTTGCATTCAATGTACCCAACCTCGTCGGGCGCTGTAGAATTGTGATGTTTAAGTTCCTGTGTGAACATTACTGTCTTGAAACAGTTCAAATCTAGATTACAAAACTTCTGAAAGGGATATGATTGCCCTTATTTAAATTACATTAGGGTTGTCTTCTTGGCAAAAAACATAAGGCTAGAGATATTTAATATGAATAATGTAATGTCATACACAACATGATCAACTCAGAGTTCTTCTATAATGTTAGTATGTCAGATTTTTCTCATTAGTTAAACAATTTTTAAATTTGCTTATATCCATGATATTCAAACCCTGCTGAATGTGGTGACCTATAAATTTCTATGGACACATTTAGGCCCAAATTTCTAGAAACATCAAACATTCCAACTGCATACAAGATTGCAGATACCACTGGTAATAAGTTTATGAACAGACCCTTTGCTTACATTTTTTTTTACCAACACTTAAGATATATTTGAGCAATTCCGAAAAATATGAACCATCTCATTTGAGATTCAGGATATTTATCTTATTTATTTGGAAAACTTAGTACACCTTAATTTCCTCAGTGTCATCCAGTGACACTGGCGCTAATAGCCTGCACTTAGCAAAGGCTTATGTGTGTGACATCAGGTGCTAGTGTGTTATAATAGCGGGAATACATTTATATTCATGAATGCAGCTTTGCTAATAGAGAGAGGTCCTCTGGATGCACAGTGGAGTAGGCACTCCTGTGTGATGCAAACCAGACCGGCAGTATCTCTTTAAACCTGCCAATGCAAAGGTTGTTTGCCCACATGCCATTAACCAGCACACTTCAACCAGCAATACTGTCTGTCAAGAGTTCCTCTCAATTCCAGAGCAACGTTAAATACCTTTACCACAGCACACAAAAAAAGACAGTGAGGAAAACAGAGATAAAGAAGACCTTTTTAAACTGTTCAGCTCTGATACACCTACTGGCTACTAAGAATTGTCTTGATTAAAAAAAAACACACTCAGACCCCAAACACATTAAGCAGTGCTTATGGCCTAATCAATGAAGTCATACTCTCAGGTTAAGGTTGATAATGTTCAAAGAGGAAAATTACAGCTGCAATGGGCCCTGGAACCTCCGAACCCATTTCGCACAACCATGGGTCGACACAGCTCTAAATCATCAGGTGTTTTGAACACTGTGCAAAGGAGTTAGTTCAATGACACTTGCTGTTTCAATGACTATGTGGTGCTAAAGAACACCCACTAATTATACATTATCTTCCAAGCTATCAAGTTTAGATGAGACCATTAAATTTCATATAAATCAAATGATGATTTTCACACAGGGCTTCCTTTGTGTTGCCAGTAGGTGGCGCAATGACTACAACTGGTAATTGGCACACAGGTGAGGTTTTGAATACACGTCTACCAAATTTTGTACATGTAGGTAAAAGTTGCCATGAGGGGTTCCTTAGGGTAAGCCATTTTGCCATGCCCATGACAAAGATCCATATAACATTTTCACCACATGCCATGCGTGTGCAAAGTTTTATTTCAAACACCTTTAGGCCCAGAAAACTGTGATTCATTGTGTGAAATTCACAATTCCTCTGCATTAAAATAAGTATTATTTCCTTGCAATCAGCAATAATCACCCCTTCTTAAAGGATGGTTCATTATAGCTTCTGTAACATTCAAGCAAAATGTTCCAATATTGTATGCCTGTGGATGGATACATCCAAGCTCTGAAATTTGTTTACTCAAAACAACCTGTACAGCTGCATATTCCTCTTCCATGACATGATAAGGTATGGCATCAGATCTATTTGAATCTTTGACTTTGAGGTTTAAAAATAATGCTTGGTAGAAAATTTGCTCAGACATGAGACAGAGATATGAGGACATACAGGTGTGTAGTCCACATAACCTTTCGTTCAACAGTACCATGGGATGAGCAAAGACATCAACCACACCACCCTGTCTTGACAGTAGGAGATAAAAGCAGATATCTGAAAATCTCTGAATCGACCTTGAATTGTACATAAATGTTTGGGTTTGTTGAGGGACATGGAGCCTGGAGGTGAACCCTGATTCATCATCAGTTTCTGCTTAATGACCACTGTAGTAAACTGTGGCTACAGCGATTGGGCAAGAGGGAACTTATCTTTCTGGTGTTTTGTTTTTCCCTATGTTTTGTTAGCTGTCATACAGGTAATAGTTTAATGTTTACTGTGGTTCGCAAAAGAGAAAACCAACCAGACAGTGTTTTTGGTATGTATTATTTAACTCCAAAGAAGCATCACAGAGATGATAAAGGCTGGCTGGAGTTGAACTCTGAGCTGCTATCATCAGCCTTGAATAATGGGCTGAACACCAGGGGCCCATTTACTACAACTGAGACATCACTATGACAAATATCAGAGGGGGTAGAGGAAAAGAAATGAGGACAAGGTGGAAAAAAATAGCACTGTGGAAGAACACACTGCTTTGTGTCTATTTTATCCATGGACAGTCATTACAAACTACATTTTACACACAATAATACTACTACCATTGGTGCTACTACAACTACTTCTGCTAATAATAATAATAATAACAATAATAATAATAATACAGTGGAAACCGCTTATAGTGATCAACCGCTTATATGGATCTAAAGGTTCAGGACAGAATCATTCCTATACAAATGCTGTTTAAATAATCCATTCATATTAATCAAGTAGTCCGCTTACAGTGTTCATTTTGGGTCTTTTCATATTAAAAAGGGTTAGAATGTGGATACCCGACCCGAGCCCGACGGGTTCCAACGGGTCGGGCCGGGTTCGGATAAGAATTTAGACGTCATGTTCGGGTTCGGGTCATGTTAAGGCTACCTGACATGCTGCTGTGTGGTGCTACGGCCTATTCAGTGCTGGAGTCTGTTATTTACGTGACAACGCATGAACGCAACACAGGCTGTTACATTCAGGCAGACCGCAGTAAATATTCAGCCTAAACTAGGGAGAATGGAGGACGTCAAACAAAACTTGTCATCAGGAAAGTTTAAGACTGCCAAAAACCAGGCAGGAAAGTTGACGGAATGGAGGCATTTCAATTTAGTCCTCAATGCGGATGATAACGGAGCAGTTGGGTTTGTGAAGTGTAAAACGTGTGCTGTGCGTGCGGTGTGTGTGTGGCAGCAGCCTTTTGATGGTCATTTTTACACTGTCCATGTGTAATCAGAGTAAACAGACAAGCTGTATCTAAGATAACAATAACTGCATGTCAGGTAACAAACTGCGTCGGGCTCGGGTCGGGTTCGGACATAAACAATCAGAAAGCCTGTCGGGTTCGGGCCGGGCTCGGTTACTACTGTCTCGGGTTTGGTCAGAAAAATGCGGCCCGAGCCGCACTCTATTTGAAACAGCTGGACTGTGTTTTGAAACAGCCAATAAAATTCAGTAAATAGTGAAGGTGTTCGTTTCATTCATTTATTCTGTTTTGATGTAATAAATATGTAAATGTCATAGATGGTTATCTGCATGAGAAATAAAGCGAAATTACAAAAAATTGGTTATAGTAATCATCCGCTTATAGTGATCAATTTGACCCTGGACAGACATCATCACTATAAGCGGTTTCCACTGTATCTAGAAAATGGCACTCAGTAGAGCACATACCTCTGCCAAGGCCCAACAATCCCCTTAAATGAAGCTGAACCAAGCCTTATAGTGAAGCCAAGAAAACAAGACAGGTGAAATCATAATCTCCATTGTGGAAGAATAATAAGTTGATGAAACAGAGAAACCAAATTACACTAAGAACAGCGTTTATTCACGGCATAAAATCACACTAATGAGAAATAAAATTACACTAAATGAAAACATATTTAAATCCACTAAATCCAGATTTTTTATTTGGATCCGCACCAAATTGTACAATCTCATATGCCTGAATTTACTCATCAAGATTCATGCATTCGCTGAGAAATCCGCCACTTTACCCAGATCCACACCAAAATTGAATGGATTCTTCCTTGGCCCATTCCCCATCCTCCCACCAAGTTTTGTTGAAATCCATCCAGTAGTTTTTGCGTAATCCTGCTATCAAACAAACCAACCAACAGACAGGGGTGAAAACATAGCCTCCTTGGCGGAGGTAGTAATAATAATAATAATAATAATAATTATTATTATTATTATTATTATTATTATTATTATTATTTTACATACAACTGATGTTAAGCTAGTTATGAAGTGATCAATAAACAGATAAACTGAAACAGAAATATAAAAAGCTAAGTAAAAACTATGAAGAGGATATGACAAATAAAGAGCATTCTATGGAAGCAAATCTGTAATACGTTTTAAAAAGTGATTCATTTTTAAGAAGCCTTTTAATCATAACAGCTGATATAATCTATGAATTATATTATTTGATTAATAGATTAATCATTTAGTCAAGCAAATGTCACAAATAACAACACTCATCACACACCAAAGCCCAAAGCAAGTCCTTCACATTGATTACTCCATCTGATTGGTAGACAGCACTCAAGCATATTCAGTTTTTTTTCATGGGAGAAACTGTGTGTCATTGTTTGGGATTTTCACTAGGCCTAAATAAATGACATACATTAGGGATTGGATCAAAATAGTTATTGAGTGATTTTTATCTCACAGAACCCAGGCTGCAACAGCCAGTCTCCACTAATAGAGGCACTTTATATCCACTGACTGGCACCTGCACAACATTGCCAATACTCCATTTATACCTGATATTACCATGAAATCTGGACATCTCATCTGGATTAGAAAAATCCCACCATCTTATCTTATCTTACCAGTTTGGCAACAAACAAACAAACCCTGCCTCTTCTTCCTAGCTCAAGCAAGCAATTTTGCTACAAGTAGGAGCTTGTAAAACAGCCCCAAATACATCCATGGCATGTCCCCATTTTTTCCCCTCTACAATGTCATTGTTAGGCTACAAGGACCAATGCTGCAATGCAGTGAGACAGACAAACCTTTAAGTTAAAGTTAAATACCTTACAGTCCAACTTAAATTAAAATAGGATGTGGGGTGATTCATAGAAAGTGTGCAGGCATGTTTTGATGCCGACCACCCAAATTTGTGCATGCTGCTACTGTGTATTCTGAATGCTAGTGTGGTCAGCTTAACTAAACCATCACAGAATACTGTCCTGCAATGTGAGGCTGTGGATGAAGCTGAGATTTTCACATGGCAAATGATAAAGTTAGATGCCAGTAAAGACACTAAAGTGTTAGATTTTACATATGTACTATTACAGTTGTGTGTAGCCTGAAGTGGGTGCTGCCCCAAATGGAACCCATGATTAATACAGTATAGTATTTCTCATGATTCTAGGTAAGGTGTATTTATGAAAATACATTAGTAAATTTAGAGATAAGACAAACACATAAGTAAACGCTAACACAAGCCACAGAACACAGAAACACAAGCATGGTTTGAATTGAATCAAAGTAGAAAGATAGTTGATTGTTTGGTCTGAGTCCCAGGATGTGAAGTATCAACACTTTGGGTTGGAGATCTACACTCCAGTCAGATAATATTTGACTGGAGTTTCTCTCATTTGACTGTAACATTGAAATCTTCTAGGGCACATGGACCCACACTCCAGAAACTCTGATTCAGATCACATGTCAAGTGTAATGTCATCTAATCAAGCAACAACCGGCGACAGAACAAATATCATCCTTTATGAATGAACCAATGTATTCTCTGAAGAGATTAGTTTGTCATGAAGAAAACACTCGGGAGATACTTTATTATAAACAATTTAGTCCAAAACTACAATAGCCTTTCAATGGTGCAAAATAACACATTTACATTAAGTAGCTATGTGACAAAACTAATACATAATAAAGCCTTGAATATAGTAACCATTGGATATATTTATAGAGATAAATCTATATAGATTTATATACAATTGTTATGTTAATAGTCCTCTCTTATCAGTCCCCACCCAGATCCATTATCCAAAAGGGATATGCTCTGGTTCCAGAACACCACTACTTAATGGCCAAATGGATTGAAATTCTGCATTTAAGAAATATAACAATTAAATTGATCTTTATTGAGTTACAACTCAGTCAGAAACTTGATTTCTGGTTTATGTTAGAGTGTGGCTAGATTGACTGATATCAGCTGCAGTTGTCCTTTTTCAGTACACTGTATGTGAGACTAGTGCAAAATGATTCCTGTGGTCAGCAGAAAGGAAAGAACACAGATGCAGGTGTTTCAGTGACAACATCCCCGCCAGAAAGAATTTCCAGCGTAAAACCTTCAAAGCCAGCAACCAATTCTCCCTTTGCTCAATACATTTGGGAAAGAAACCTTAAGTCCTCTGAGGATTCAATGTGACTAACACCCCCACAACTGCACCCAAACGAGGCAAACGTGCCGATGCTCTAATGCTGCAGTTTAAAAACTGCTCCACTCTTTTGGTGGATCCAATATTCCCAGGATTCTGAAGGCAGTAGGAAGTGTGGTTCACCTGTCACCTGTGGCTAAGTGTGCACCAACCAAGCGTAAAATCCATCGTGACATCACCCACTGGTTTGTGGACTATTGTTTTGAAGCCTTGTGTTTAGCATTTTGGCCAACATCTTGTTTTTTGGAGCCAAAAGTGACCATATTTGACTAGGAGGGTGGAGCTGGGGAGGATACGCATTGCTACGCCTCTATGCTGATTGGATCTCACTGAGAGCCCAAGGACACATCATGGCAGTGACTTGTTAATCGCAAGGTAGACACACCATTAGGGATACTCAGCTTTATCATCTTTTTTTCTCTAAATGGGACCATCATTTACTAAATGAACATCATGCCGTATTGAAGAAGACTTAGTAACTAACTGACAGTAACTGAGACCATAAACTCATTAGGAAACTGTTTACTAAGGTAATAAATCAAGTGAGAAGTAGGATCATTTTCTCATAAGCTCACATGCACTCGGACTTCTTTTTGAAACCAGTGGAGCCGTCCCCTGCTGCCAGTAGATAGAATGCAGGTTTGAGGCACTTGGCTTCATTTTTCAGACCATCGAGCTCCGTCCACTTATTATACTGTCTATGGCACCAACATACTGTCCACACTGTCCACTGGGGATATCATGTAAAGCTACTGCAGCTCTTTATTTCATATTAGGCATTAGGGCAAAAACCTGAAGGAGTTGGATATTGTAAAAGCTGTCTAATTTTCTACTTCCACTTACACTCTGTATACATTTACAGTATGCATGAGTTTAATAGCTCACACAGTACTGTGCAGAGAAAATATTCTTATATATCTATATATATCTATATTAATATATATCTTCGATACCTTCGATACCTTTTCCATACCATGTGTTTAAAACAATACGACCCATATTCAATAGTATTGAAACTACCAAAGCTCCAGAAATGCTTGAAAATCCCCTCCAGACATGTATTAGCACATATACAAATGTCACAAATCAATGTTTTAGCCTCTTTAAGCTGACGTTTTAGTTTTTGGACCCCAACCTTTCTGTTTTGTCTCACCTAGTTCCAGCAGCTGACAAACACAGTTAGAGACTAACTGGTGAATATAGTCAAGCAGCTAAAGAGCAAAGACCAAACCAGCCTGGTGTCTGCTGGGTCTATAAATAGGAAACTGTTTGGTAATACATTAGCCATAATGTATTTCATATGGTGATAATGTCAGTCTTCTGTTTACAGCTTTTTCCACTGCCTCCAGGTTGCAACAAATCAATTTAAGATGGTCATAATGGCACCTTGATGCTGGCTCCAAGACACCTCCAACTCGAGTTTATTTGAAATGGACAGATTTCCCTCTCAAAATATTCTGAATACTTACCACCAACCAGATTTCTAACATTTTGCATAACATTTTCATTTTCTTGGAAACAACTGTCAAAAACACCCACAACCAATCTTTCAAATATAGTTAGTCTATCCTTTTCAAACAAAACAAATCCCCCTTCCTACTTCCACCACAGTCAGTTCAGCCCTGGGCCACCCTTCCACTTCTGGTTTCACGTATGTGACTCTGACAATGGAGAGAACAGAAGGAGAGGTAAAAACAACACGTTTCTTAATAAACAAATGGACTTGTGTGTCACCATTGTGTTACATATAATCAAACCATTTCTAACACTGTTTAAATGTATGCTTAACTATGTGGTAGAAGATAAACAGGCTTGAAAGATGAAAACAAACTTTTATGCAAAAGGTTAACTTGCAAAGTTCTTATTTTCCTTGACTAATTTAGTGTTCATTTAATGAGAACCTTGAGAATGTTTACCTTTTAAGTCTAACAGGAAAAAGTTGCAGCATGTCACGTCTGAGTTAATATGCCCTATACTTGACATGGCATATACTGCAATATGATTACTGCACATGGGCACATTGTGATGTCGATGCTGAAACAATATATTGTGCAGGCCTATAATATAGAAACTTTAATGTGATGTCATCTTTGGCATCCATCTATGTTCATGTTTTACATTCTGTGGATCCAATGAGTTAAATGAATAGAATCTGTCTTTCAGTACCTCTAAAAAGTTAATTTTCCAGTGCAACAACTATCTAGAGTTGAAAAAAGTTGAAAATACTGATATGGCATTGTGGTAGTTGTTAAAGCTATCCAAAAATGTTAAGTTAATTAAGGGTGGGATTTAGGGTTGGTGCTGATTTTTTACCCACTTGGGAGTCAGTTTAACAGTAATGTACTGCTTTGTTTTCCTGTTTTTATTTATTTATTTAGTATTTGGCATGATATTCCCCTGATTCTGTGACATATAAGGTGTTTCGCAGCCCTGCCCAGCAGTATCCAAGGGAGTAGCAGACTGCCGAGGCTGGGGGCTCTGCCAGGCTCAGTGGGTCACATCCCCTCAGAGCCGGAGCCAGGCTGCCGTCGAGCCAGAAGCCAAACCTCCTGCCACCAGGGACGTCACGCTCCCAGAGAAACAGGGCCAGGACCCTGCCAGTCCTCTCCTTATTCAGCTCACAGTTGACCGTACAGGCACATCATGTACTGGACATATGGACATGATTCATATCCGCCGAAGGTATCGCTCATGTGACAAAATAAGCAGTGAAACCTCAAAGTAAAGACAAGAAGGGACAAGACAAGGGTGACCAAAGAATGAGATCTGCAAGACAAATGATGGGAAGCCATCAATGACAATGTGGGAGATTACAGCAGCTGGAATCTGAGGCATGAACATGCAAAAACTTGTCTGGCTACTGTCCTACAACTATGAAAAATAAAAACCTTAGTACACTTATCTACTAATTAAGGGCCATTATCCACAATGCTGTTGAAAGGAAGAACAAACCGAGCTACTGCTGAAGACTAAAGACTGTTTGGACTTAAACCAGCTCTCCCATTTTCACTAGTGCTCCATGTAATTCATTTCCTGGGTGATGTGTTTCTACATGTGTCTTCTACACCGTTTTCTCCATCCAAGTCGGTGTAGTTTATTAGTTATCTCATAAAGAATGGAGAAAGCTGTTAACCATGAAAACCAGCTCCATTTTGTGCGGCGTACTTTTCTTTAGTTGGATTGAATAAAAAAACAATTATGCCTCATACAGTTTACATTCAACTTCCCAGGTCGTGCAGCTGAGCTACTTCTAAGTTTTGAGTCGTGGTGGCCAGAGTCAGGATGTTATTCAAGGTTCAATTCACACTTCCTCACTCACCTCCAGTGAGTCTGCTTGTGTGAATAATGGGCAGAAGTCCTTTTTCCCATGCCACCTTGCACCTGCATGACTTGCAAACTGAACAGGTCCACCATCATTAAGACCACATCACCACTAAACAGTTTGAACCATTCCATTTGAAATTAATCGACTTTGGCTGTTATGACTGTGCTGTATCATCAGATAAAAAACTGGCATTACACACAATCATGGGCTCATCATAATCAAAAAAGCATGAAGCTGTAGTATTGAGTTTCTTCCATATCTGCTGGTTGGATTATAAAATATGATCTGAAATGTTGGCCTGAGGGTGGCATCAGAGAAGAGTACAGGGACAATGGAAAAAGTTCTCTGAAGACCATGAATAAATGTGTAAATGAATACATTTCATTGCAGTCTGCCCATTCCATATTGATATCTGTTGTGTACTGGTAGAAATTTAAACCTGTGACTGTGGCCAAAAAGTCATTGTAGAGAATAACATCAATGACATTTTGTTATGTTAACCCAAAGGCTTATTGGTAGAGTGTATATCAGTGGTCACCAACTGCCGGAGTCCGGTCCAAATCTAGACCGCGAGACACTTCCATCTGAAGCGAAGCCTTTTGACATAATTGGGAAGAAAAGAAAACGTAGGCGTATTTTTAAAAATCTTGTCAATAAAGCGTTAACAGGCAGAATGAGGCCAGCTCAGTAGAGCCATATGGGTCCTAGGACTACAGGTTGCTAGGTTGCAAAAGTAGGTGGCAGAGAAGCAAGCAAACCGAGGCACACAGGTACACAACATGATTGAAAACGATGGCATTATCAAAAATGTGAAAAATTGACAATGAAAACCAAATCTTCCAAGATGAGTGGACAGAAAAGTACGCATTTATTCTTCCTGCTACGAGCTCCACGAGGACGGTGTGCCTCATTTGCTCTGTTATGGTTGTCAAAAGTGGAAATATTACATGCCATTACAAAGCTCGACACAGACACTTCGAGGAAACTTATCCACAGCAGTCCAAGGTGAAGAAGCAGAAAATCAATGAGCTCAAAGCCCGGCATGAGCGATCTACATGAGTCCTCTGTCATCTTTAAGTGATTGTTGAGCTCAGTTATTTCATTTTCCTTTGAGGAGGTTATATTTTTATGGACTGAAAGGAATGCATTTACAAAGCAAATTTAGGGATGAAGGGTTTTTCATTCATCATATGTTTGTCCAACATAGGCACTGTATTTTTGCCTGTTTATTAATGATTTTGAAAGGCTAAACCTAATTTCTCCAATGGAATTAGGGAAGTGGAGATTTGAATAATTTTCTGAATGTGATTTCATTTGTGAAATGTGATTTCTTCTTTAAGCTAAGACGTTTATGCTTCCATTTTTAAGTGATTGTTAGGCTCAGTTCAGCATAAAAGAGCACTTTATTTAGTTTTCCTTCGAGAAAGTTAAATGTTTATGGACTGAAAGGAATGCATTTACAAAGCAAATTTAAAGATGATGGGTTTATTGCACTTTGTATTTATTCATCATATGTTTTTCCAATATAGGCACTGTATTTTTGCCTGTTTGAGTTTATTAATGATTTTGTATTTTACCAAAAGGTTTACCAAAGCAACAGAGAGGACAGAAGAGAGCAGTGTTCAAAATCAGATACACAGTATTTTGTTTGGGTTCCTATCCTTTCATTAAGAATGTCATGCCAAAAACATGCATGCAAAACTGAGAACATTATACTTTGTTCAATAAAAAATTATTAACTATTAAAGTATTAACTAAACTGATTTGTTTAGTCTGGCAAAAAGCATGAGTTCGTATTTATAAAATATTTTTATATATATATATTTTTTTTTAAATATTTTAAACACTCTAGCAAAGCTAGAATTGGGGCAAGAAAACGGCTAATATGGGTGAGAGAACAACATAGAGCCTTTTTGGAAGAAGTAGAGGAGGAGGTTGACTGTGAGCCAAGAAAGAAGCATCCAAACAAACTTGTCACAAAGTCAAGGACAGGACAGACAGCAGATTCTATTGGATATATGGATTAATGTGCTTGAAGAGATTTGTTGAAGGTGCTCTTGGCAAATGAGAGATGGAAAGAAATAATTAATTAAGAAGAATTTATTTAAAATCTTAGTAATGTCATGTTAAAGGAGCTTTCTGATGTTTTACAGCAAATCTTTTCTTTACCATGTTCCACTTTCACAAGAATACATTAGGGTTTCAGACTTTTGGATTATTTTTGCCTGTCCACCCAAGATGGCTGCTTCACTTCTATGCTGAATACTTTTTGTTTCCATCTACTTGTTCTATCTTCTGTAACTCTTATTCATTTACACTATATATTGCCTGTACAGACTAGTATGTCAGCTTTAGTGTTGTCACAATACCAAAATTATGACTTCAATACAAAAGCCCCCTAAATATCTTATCCGTTAATATATCAATACTACTGAAACGATAAAATGGCAAAACCTAAAACATCAGGAAACACTTAAGAGCACATTATGATTTTAGTGAGAATAAAAACAAGAAATGACATCACCTGTAAGTCTGGCACTTCATGACAAAGCTTAAACACACAATTAGCCTGCACACTACAGTAGTGCACTGAAGTAACGTTACAAGTGACTTCTACCTCACTGGTGGAGGTCTGCGCTCTACTGAACTCATTTTCTAGTTATAGAGATAAATATTAACAAGAATGTTCATGCAATGATTACAATTAGCAGTGCTGACTGAGTAAAAAAATTATCATCTATAACTGGTGTTTTCTAAAAGTCAAATTTTTAGCAGTATGAAAGTTATAGTAAAGTTAACTTTACTAATATGGATGCTGCGTTTGCTTACACAGATGTTGGCCACAGCTACAAGGCCAAAGCCATTCCATTACATTCATCATTGCCCTTAATTACCTCGTCAAACTCCGATGGTGACAAAAAAAGAAAATGTTCTCTTGTCACAAACTAAATCACACTTGTTTGACCTCAAAATTGAGGGTATGTAATCATGATATCTATCACCAGGGTTAATATAGTAAACTGAAACTAAGGAAAAAATAATTTAACCAAAGAAAATGTCAAACTAAAACTAAACTAAACTAACAACGATTGCTGAAAAACTAATAAAAATAAAATAAAAAAGGAACAAAAAATAATTGTCATTATTGTTTCAAGACGAACTTTCATTCCATTCAGGGCGGCGGGTCAAACTTAACGTTCTGTGTTCTGCAGACAACCTCAAGGAGGCGATATAGCGTGTCACACAGAAAGTATCTACATGTTATTCATT
>JBBPCS010001952.1:0-14229 GCA_037974645.1 Hollardia meadi
ATCTATCTATCTATCTATCTATCTATCTATCTATCTATCTATCTATCTATCTATCTATCTATCTATCTATCTTTATTAGACTATGCCTATGGGTCTTTTAAAAAGAAAATTCATTACATTATTTGACTAATTTGGATAGACCTATGGAAAAGGGATGGATGAATAGATAGAAGGATGGATGAGAAGTTGAGGCCAGTATCTCATCCAGATCTTAACATTGCAGTTAAGATCATTGCAGATCAGGTGGGATGCTGTGGTCAGACCCGCTGTATAATGTTAATATTCACCATCTGCTCACCGGCCGGCCGCAGTTTCCATGACACTCCGTTATCAGAAGCGTTTCAGGTCTCACCAGACCATCTGTTCCGCTGCGTGGCTCAACAGTCGACAGGTTGATGACTAAAGAGTAACCTCATTAAAAAGTCATGCATTATAACAGGTGCCGCACTACATACACAGGATGGAGCCATAGACCCAATGATGTACACCTTTTCAGGAAAAATGTTCAATATGTTCAATACAGTATCAACTGGTTAACCTATGGGTATCTAAACATACAATGGATAAAAAGTGGAAAACTCAGTGCCTCTAATTAAACCTGTGTCGAGCATGAAGTAACCATTTCTTTATACTACATGATAACCATAGTGATTCGATTCTAAAATAAATGTCTCCTGGGTCTAAAACTCCTGAAAAAGCCTGACTATATTGGAGGCATGACACTGCTGTCTGACATTTCACTTTTTGTGAAAAAAAAAAATGGTGCATACAAGACCGCATGAGCCAGTTAACCTTGTAGTGGTAGCGATTTTGCTGTGATGATCTGTGACGTATAAAAATATGTGCTAACCCCGCCACACTCCCACATGTCTGGACTCTCTTCTTGTCTAGGGCTGAGGAGCAGCAGAAAGAGACAGATGATTTGGGTCTGAGGACACAGTATAAGGAGGACAAGCAGTAATACCACACTGACTTCATCCTTCCTTGCCCTTATCTCTCGGGCCGCAGACATCCCCGTGATGCCAGGCCTGCACAGGTACTGAGCCCTGTGATGGAAGTAGAGATGAAACAAAATGATACGGAGGCAAAGGGCAAAATAAGAAATTTGGTGAGAATCATGACTTTTGAGGCTGAAGTTTTTTAGTTATGTTGGTTTACTGTAGGCTAGTTAACCTCTGCTTTTATGACCAAAAGTATCAGATCATTATCATTAACTCTGCTATTAGTGACCTACTAGTTAAGGGATGGCAATATTTTCTGTTGCAACCATTCACTGTCATTTCAGCAGCGAGATGTGCAGGATAAACAAATGAGTCTGGAGAATTCCCTGAAGAAGATTTGGGTCACCCAATCCAGCAGCAGAGGAGACAAACCGAGCTCTGCACCCGAGCCTCAACCTCTGGCTCCAAACCCTGTCTGCTCTGCCAGTGAAGACCACACCCCATACCTGCAGAAGGAAGACCCTCCACTTCCTTCCAAACCAACCAGGGATACATGTGAAAGCAAGGATGAACAGAATAGGAGAAGCAGTCCTGACAGCAATTTTAGCGATGATGATGATTTTGTAACTCTACTTGGGGTGCAAACTTGTGCCACTGATAGCAGTGATGATGGTTCAGCGAGTGACAACAATGACTGCGAGGAAGAAAGAAGTGACATTCCACACTCTGATGAATTAAGCTCTGACAGCAAGCAGGATTCCCCATCTTCTAGTGCACAGAAGGACTTTCCTCCACTATCTAGCATCAAGGCTGGCATGCCACCATGTCCCACGGAGCCTCCAGCATCAGGGAAGATGCAAGGCCAGTGGGAGATTCCCCTCTCATTCCACCCACATGACATCCCCACTGCCATGTTGGCAAGCGGCATGACCGCCCATGTGCAGGCTCCAGTCCAAGGCAAAGCAGAAGCACCTCAGGCAAACTCGAAAGCCAGCCCTCCACCAGCAGCCACAACGCAGCAGGAGGCCTATGACCTACTGGCAGACTTCCCGGCTCTCCAGCCCCCAAAGAAACCTTTAGCATCGAGTGTATTGCGTGATGGGAATCCCAAGACCAAAGTTGCAGAGGGGAAAAGAGGGCTCATTCACTCACCAAACCACTGCCAAGAGAGTGGGGCTTCCCATCAGAGGAGGATGGAAAATGTGCCCCATGGGGTCTCTTCCATCTGTGCAGGAGTTCAGAAACCTGTGCTGGACCTTCAAACATTTGGCTCAAGCAGCCAATGCAACTTCCCAACCATCAGCGGTGAGGAGCAGAAGGCCAACAATCAGCGGCCTCCTAAAGGTAATAAATCTGCTGTGTGTCTCTGCCTAGCAGTGCTCTTTATAAGCCTCTTCTCCTACCAATTGGTATAAAAAAAACCCTGGTTATCATTAATATTGTCTTACACCATTCTGAATACCTGCCGGATCTGGAAATGCGCAAACTCATACAAGCATCCTGTTTGAGAATCGATTATTGATATTAATGACACTGTCATACTCTCAGACAGAAAAGCTGAGTGCAAAATTTTGCAACAGTCCAGCTCCCAAAGCTTAACCTTTTTCCCCTCAGCCATTTTTAATACTCATTTGATGAACCTCTCTTGTTTCATCCACATAGCAGTTTAGCTCCACTACTTACACTATTGACTTTTCACAACTTGAGACTCAATGCTTGATCCGAAGTTGCATCGATAGCTATACAGCCAAATCATAGCAACCTTATCAATCAGTGGGCATTGACCTGTGCCACTCGTCCACCCACATGCAAACAGGCGCGAACATGCAAACATTGCGTCTCTCTGTGTGGGTGTTATCAAACTGTGACTCTGCAACGGTGCTGCAGAGAAGTACTTTCTCAGTTGGATGACTCGGTGGGAAAATGTTTTCGTAATGAGGGGATTATTGTGCAGTGGCAAAGTGAATTACACAGCGAGCCATCCATGCTGGCTGTCGGTGCAGAACAGAACAGTGGACAAAGATATGAATTAAGTCAACAACAACTCACATACACTGTGCCACGGGTGGGGAGTCTGACTTTTACAGTACATACAGTCTTTCTTAAAAACTTGGCAGTGAGGTCATAATTCTAACTTTTTATAAATAAATTCATGTAAGAATAATTGACTATATATAAAGATATACAACTCCATTATGTATGGTTCTATTTGCCCTCTGTTCTTTTCTCTGCTCTGCTATATAAATGTGCATATGTGATACACACTGCTGGCACTCATCCAATTCAGTGCTGATATGATAGAATTCATTCTCTGAGAACAAAGCCTTGTTGATTCAATGGGGGGCAAATAACAGTTCTATTAAGCTTACCCTCTGCATCACACTTAACATGACACAAGTCAGACAAGACGATGTGCATGTGAAATGGGTGTATTGCTAATCCCTCCCCGCTTGCTGTGCAATATTGCTTTTGCAGGTGCAGATGGCGTGGGTGTTAATGCCAGGTCCTGGGCAAGTGCTGCCAAGGCAGGCATGAAGCAAGCAGATGCCCCTCAGGAGAAAGCCAAACCTTGTATCTTCCAGCAGATAGTTAACATTAACAGAGCCAGAGGTAAGTTTATACTTTGGCATCTTTATCCGTTTTACATTGGTGTGTGTTGGGAGTTGGGTGTTCGGTGGGGGGGGGGGGTGGGTATTATGTTTCACAGTGGGCATCACGTCCTCTTGCCCTTTAAACACTGGGCTTCAAAAGGTTTTGTGTGTGGAAATTTAAACATCAATATAGAATCATGCAATTAATTGTGACATTTTGTTTTATTTACCAGATGCAAATCAGGCTGCGGTTCACATGACTGGTCATCTGTATCTCACACCAGTTGCATTGTTACTGTTTGCGACATTAATTAACATGTTCCTTTTATCAAGCACTGAACACTGACAGGTCTCCGCACTGATGATCTCTGGCACCGTTTGAGGTAGTCTAATATTCATATAAACAATAATATGACATGTTACATGAGTAATGTAAAGCACAGATCTGACAGAAATCTATAGATTTTTTTATGTATATTATCACATCATATTTTCCATAGATCCTCCTGTTGTTTGTTCTCTAATTAGATGTTACAAGTCCTGCTTTACCAAGCAGCTCCAGTACCCAATCTATTATTTGTGACTGGAAAATGTTTAAAATTTGCTTTCAAACCTTGTCAATCTTCAAATTTGGCTTGACATCACAGGGGTTGTAAATTAGATAAACAAAAACATGATCAAATTATCTTCACCTAAACTGAAACATCCAGTCAGTTGCCTCTCTGGACAAGTTTTGTCTCTGATGCTCATAGTGTGAATTGGCAGTGGACCGTGCAGTGCACTGTGCATGGTGTTTTCTGTGTTGATTCTGTTTTTTGAATGTGGCAGAAGACAAGTTAACAAGGTGTTTAGAAGTTGCAGTCATGTTAAAACTGAGGAGACTTTGCAAGTTAGTGAAAATCTGGGAACTATTTATCCTCAATGTTCAGCTCTAGGACTTTATTTTTATGTCATTGTGTATTTTTAGAGGAATAGTCCCTGTAATAGTACATACAGAGTGTATTTTTTATAATAAATATGTTTCCATCATAATATTAATTTGGGAACACTTGAGCAATCACTTTTTTCTGAACTATTTACTATTGTTACTTTTTCTTTGTGTAATCCCCAACTTCTTCTGTCCTTTCACAGCCAGGTATACTGCCATTCTGAACTTCTCCAACAAAGTGACTCCTTCCCATGAGGCCATCAGGCCACGGGTGACTATTATGTGTCATGGCCCTCGACCCCACAACCCAAACCGGTTTATTAGACCTGGTTACCCTCACGCCCATCAGGTGAGTATATTCTTGAGATTCACGCTGATTAACACACTTGAATCTGTAAGGCAATGTCTGCATAGTCCCCATGCTATTCATGATTGTCCATGTCACATTGCATTATTACCTCTTGCATATTCTACACATGTATTTGATTTGATAAAGCCTAAAAATGTAAAGCTATAATGGCTACATCAATCTGTAACCTATTTTTAATGGCTAACTTATTGTGTGCACCTTTAACGGTACTCAGAGTGCTTAAATCAGGAATCAAGGGGAAGATTTGCTTTGAAGTGGATATAACTTTGCAGCGACCCACATCATCACAGCACTACTTATCCTGTATTATTGCTCAGTTACATACTACTCGAAGCTGATCAGAGATCAGTAAATCCTCAGTCCAACAAAGCTTCTGCTGCCACACAGCTCTGCCTTTCCATTATTACTTTGAACACTGAACCATAGAAACACCACAAGAAAAAACTACTATATAAAAACATTTTAACCTGCTGTACCAGCTAGCACATATTCACAGTGTGTTCACCAAGTACATTTCTAGCCTTTGCCATGTCTTCAGTGCTTTCACTGATTCCACTAATTAGTAGTGCATATATTTGTAAGTTAAGAGACCAATATAACTCCAAAACTAACGGTCGGTTTGGCATGAGATTCGGACACATTACTGTGTGTATGAAATAAACTGTGAATGTAATATCTGTTGGCCAGCCTTGAAAACTAGTCTGTATTCTACCCAGTGCAATTTCTGATAAAGTAACATCAAACTCTAATTAAAGCGTTGTTTGTTTGTTTTTGTTGTTGTTGTTGTAAAACATTCAATTAGAACATTATTTCGGTAACGGCTGGTATCTGTTTATGGTTCATTATTATCAAGTATTAAATTAATACAAATCAGTTGAAAGCAAACAGATTTTCCAAAGTCGATTCACTATATTTGTGCTCAGTAGCAACAAGCTGGTCCTGATTACTGTGTAACAAACAGCTTGTGCCCTTTATTTACAGATATGTATTCAGGGTGCATATATCAGGGAGATGCTGACACATTGGAGTACCTCTCAGCCAATCACAATGATCACTCAGAGCATTCAATCAAGCCTGAAGACCAGTTAAACTCTTGACATTTAATTTCTGGTGCTGTGAAAGCATCTTAAAATTCAGTCTCTTAAAACAGCCCGTGTACCCTGTAATTACACGTAACAAGTAAACCATCAGATCAATCTACTGTACAAGTAACAAGGATAACAAGTAAGCACAGTTAAGCATTTTACAAGCAATGCAAATTTGTTATAATGTATGCCATTGGAATGAAGATTTTGCTATGCATCATTCAACAACGGCGAGTCTCACACAGCAAGATCTTTAGAGACTTTAGAGATACCACGTCCACTTCTACCATTGGAAAGTTACCAGTCAATCTGTTGATGACGTGAATATTCTTCATATGAATTTTCATAACCACAACTGGCATTACTATTCCTCTTCCAACTACTTATAGCCCAACCAGTGTAGAAAAGAATTTAAATAGGCTAATCTATGCAAATTGAGTACATATTAAAATGCCAAACATTAAAGGAATAGTTAAACTTTTTGAGAAACACATTTATGCCAAGATTTAAATAAGATATGAATAAGATGTGTCAATTGGGGAGCTTCAGAGGTGCTTGTGGGCGGATTTTTTTTTAAACTTTCAGACAGAGCCTGGCTAGTCGTTTTCCCTTTTCCTGTTTCCAGTCTTTATGCTAAGCTAAGGTAACCAGTTGCTGGATCAATATAAATGTTGAGCGCACAGGCGAGAGTGCTTTCCAAAACCTTGAACACACATCTGGTTGCTGCATGAAGCAAAGTTACTTAAAGTATGTGAAAGGCGAAAAAAAACTGTTGTACTTTCCTGCTCTTCTTTAAGCTTCTTTTTTTGTCTCAAATCAGTGGTGTCAGGTAAGCAGAATATTCTCTCGACTCGGTGTAAAAACAGAACACCATATTTTAATAAATCCATCTCTTCCTCTTTCTCAATCTCTCCTTGCCCTGCCCTTTCCATCTATGACCTATTTAAATTTGGGTTTCACTTTCTTTTACCATGTGTGGTGGCGACAGTGACAGCGAGGCTTACTGCACTCTGAGGTTTGTCCCTTTGGCCTCAGCACTTCCAATCCAGCAGGATAATTACTGAAGCTGCAATGCCCATTCCCCTGGGTGGAAGTGGCAATATGGGGGTCTCTTGGTGTCAGCTGAGAAATGAGATGCAAGCAGGCAAGCCTGAGCAAGACAGAGATAGAGAGAGAAAGATTGCAAAATGTAAGTTGTAAATGTTTATAGAGAGAATGAAAAGGTTATGAGAACTATTTCAGACACTGACACACTTTAAAATGTTTCTCTCTTTGTGTTCACACACAGAAGCTCTGGCTCACATGCACCTACCTGTTCTTATGGCACTGATCGTAACCTAAATAGTCTGCTATTAAAGTTTTACATAAAGGTAGAAGATAAAGTCTGGAAAAACAAAATTATATAAGAAGCTAAAAGGCTTTTTTTAAATCAAGGTTAGGAGTATGGATTAGAATGAGTGATAGTAATGTGAATGTTTATTCATTTGAGTCTCTTTAAAAAAAAACAACCCAAGGCCACTCAGGTACCAATGTCCGGTAAATGCCCACGTTCTGAATTCAGTGTTTTATCCTCCCCACCTTTTGCTCAGCCACCCTAACCATTGTTTAGCATTGATTTAAACCTCATCTGTCGCAGTGATCAAATCCAAGATATTAGATACTGCCTCTGAGAGAAAGCAATTAAGTTAAGATCTGTTTATTGCGTTTGGTGAGTTGGCGTACCTAGGCCAGCAGTTGGGTGCCATGGCATCCAAATTAAAACCAAACGAACAAAAAAAAAAAGCAACAAATGAATAATTAAAATTATTCCACTCTTGGCAGGTGGGGAAAAAGAAGCGTGTGGCCAAAAAGTTTGGTTTAGCAGCCTGATCGATGGTCTGTTGCAAATGTGGGATTGTCAGAAACGAGGCACGTTTGAAGGGATGTGAGAGGAGGAGGGTTGGCAGGGATGAGGTTGGTACATCTGAGCCTGCGTGCCCTTCAGCTTGTGTAAGTGCATGAATAGGAGTAAGTGCAAGAGACATAGGCCAAAGTTTTCCCTCTTGCATTCTTCTCTCTTCTTCCAGCTAATAAGCCTGTCTCCAAACTGTTGCTAGGCTACACAGGTCTGTTGTTACTCTCCAACAGGTGGCCTTTCCTTCTTCAAGCATGTGTGTGTGTGTGTGCATGCATTTGATATCAGTGGGTGATTCAGCCAAATAGAGAAAGGTAAAAATGGACAGAAAAGCAAAGTTTGAGACAAACATCATGACATATGATCAGAGCAGAGATCCTTGAATTACATCAGTGCTACATGCAACCTCTTGCCTGGATCCAGATGTTCACAGCTGAGGCAATCTTTAAAGCAAGTAGGCTGAAAAGTCTTGTAACGAGGCAACAAAACAAGGTTGTATGTGTTGTGATAAGTGCTCTCAAGGGAAATACCAAAAAATATGGGATGGTTGTTCCTCCTGTGGCTGTTTTCATGGGGAGAGAGCTAGCAGAGAGGATGGCTAATCGTCTCTGAGAGAGATCCATAGATTCGTTTTGAGTTGAACACAAGAGACAGACTTAGTAATACGTCCAATCAATGTCCCCCATGTTAACCATTCAGTGCCTGGGAGAAGATACCCGAAACCTCTCAGAGCTACACGTAAAATATTTATAACAAAATAACTAAAAAATGCAACAGTTGAGGTTATAATAAGTAAGATTTCCTCTGCACCAAAGCACAAAATGACCAATTTTGGGATTTGTTGAGCATTACGAATGACTCAAAGACAGCTTGCCAAGTGTTGAGATTTTTGGCTTTTAAAACTTACTTACCAATCCACATTCTGTTTTGGAACACCCCCCACCCACCCACCCACCCTCTGGTATTTAATGCTCAGAGATGGAGGATGGTGCTATGAGTGAGCGCCTGGCATCACAAGACATTTTACTCTCCAGTCGAAATGCAAATGAGAAAACATTATTGTCATTAGTACTGCACTGCCTTACATCTTGACAAATTACCTCTTCACTGCAATTGTTCACTGGATCTCTGCACTAATTAGTTAATTTGCTCATCTCTGCGGTGGGAATGTGACTTTATTTTTAATCTAATTTACAGACCTTCAAAATATATAATAAACCTTGATTAACGGCAATTATTATTGAATAAGAATGATGGGACTTTGCACTTTTTTTTCATTATAATGGTATGTTAATACAGGACTGTAAAAGCAGTAAGTTATTCATTACTGTGCCATTGTGCTTAAGGTTTATGAAATTGTTCAGCTGACGAAAACAAAGGCAAACTTTGCATTAAGCAGTGTAATGAGTCTGAAGAAAACTGTGTTTCCAGCCACTCAAACCACTAGCTTATGTTAGTTCTGGCAGTCACTAAATACAGACTTATGGACGTGAATATGGAATATGGTACTATGTACTGTACTCTTTGCTGTGACTGGCCATGTGTAGAAGTGGTAATGATTTATCTTGGTTTTTGTAATGTTTTTTCTATCTGATATGACACACGGGTTATATTGGTGTAGTGGATATAATGTGGATCCAGCCTTGAAATTCAAGTAATTTCACAAATTAGTTTTAGTGCCTCACCCACACAGAATTTGCACCAATTGTCAGTCAGAACCAAACTTTTTTGCCAACAAAAAATTAATTCCTCCTTTATAGTGATTACAACTTTGGCCAAATGCATGCCAAAAGAATCAAAAAGGATATACTCATGATCTCTAAGCAAAAAGTATAAGGAGACTCCACAGTGTTGTGATAAGACATTTGGGCCATATTTAAACATTCTAAAGTGCATGGTCTAAATTCTATGGTGAAAAAGCATTTAGGGCATGTCCCTCACCATTTTGCTAGTTAAATGGCGCATGATCTTGGCACAAAGGAGGGCACAAGGTGCAAAGGGGTTGTATTTAGTCCAAAATTATTCATAGTTGTGTTTTGGACGTATCATCTCCCATTCCCTTTAAAAGCCACTCATCTTGTTGAGGGACAGGTATGTGGTCGTTGGCCAGTGGACCCTCTGTCGCTGCCATTTCCCAATCCTCTGTCCCATCAACAATTCCATTTCAGTGCAGTCAGGAGGGCTGCTGCGCATCACTGCGTGATGGGCAGATTGCTGTCCGTAGATCAGGTCATCAAATTATCATTCTGATTAACACCCGATGAGTGAAGTAATACCTCATTAATGAGGATAATATTAATTACAGCAGTGATCCCACAGAACCAGAGACGATATGTGTCTCTCCATGAATAGACTCATGGGCATTTACGCACAGCAGTTTAAATTCATTGATGATATAAAACTTCTGTGTTCTTCTACACATCCAAGAGATCACACACATTCCAGGTTCAGTAAACTTGTTTGGAGTAGAGCTTAAAGTTTAATTCTGTTTCCTTTCCTCTGTCCTGCCAAGTTTTCAACTTAATTTTGCTGCTTAAGTGTCCAATGATATTTGCTGCAATGACATTACTGCAGCGTTACTACATTACTACACTTGCGCCATGCGCCGCTTTGCACCAGGAACTAGATAGAGCCCTTTCACTTTTCAGCCTCCTTGGCATTTCGGTGATATTGCACTTTTGGCGTTTTGTTATCTTTCTTTATGGAAGCTCTCCAAATCAATTTGTCCAAATTGTTTTCCTGAAAACATTGGTGCATTTTTACTCTAGTTCCATTGTATTTCTGAAATATTACACACTGACAGTTCACTGAACTCATCTCTTTACTTATTCATTTGCTTTGCCAAGGCATAGCTGCCCAACTTGGTGAGACTGTTTATCTGTGAAGGAATGTTTCAGACAATTGACAGTTTCTTGGCTTTCAGTATAGTTCGACATTGGTTCTCTTTTTCTCCACCTTCCTCTCTCTCTCTCTCTCTCTCTCTCTCTCTCTCTCTCTCTCTCTACATGCTTCAATCACTTGTTTATATTCTTTTAATCAGTTGTTTAATCTCCTCTCTTCCTCCAGTAGTTTGGAGCCCGGGCGCGTCGAGCCAACTGTCCTCCAGGATTCAGATGTCCCTGTTTTCCTTTCCAACAGGTAAGGCTGCTAACAATCTCATTTTCTCCCCTCCCTGAAGTTTGAAGCCAGTTCCAATTTGCACAACTGAATTCACCTCCAGCTGTAATTTACGTGGGAGTCTTTGCATGCACACTGCAGCTGTGACTCCGTTCGCCATTGATTCTTATTTTATTTCATGAAACTGTCAGCTTGTATTACATATAAAAGTGCTGCCGTTGTGCAATAAATCCTCCTCAGTGGAGACTAAACAATCTTCGTGAGTATGATGCTAAGTATAAGTCACATTAGATTGGAATACGCTGCTCACATGACAATGAAAAGAGTGTGTGCGTGTGTGTGTGTACGAATGGCTTGTGCTTTCTGTATGTATTGGCGTGTGCATGTGTGCATTTGTGTGTAAAACCTTGCCCCATGCTATATAATTGAATATGGCGAAAAAAGGGTTTTATTTGTCCGGGTGTCACTCCTGATGGATGCCTCTCATAAGACAAGCACAATCAGGGATCATTCCTCATCTTTCCTCCCACTCCTTACCCCTCCTCTGCATCATATTTTATTCCCTTAGCCTAACACCTACCCCCCCACCACCCTTTTTTTTTCTTTGTTGGCACTGGTAGCTAGTGGTGTCACAGTGAATTTCATGCTGCCACATGTTGTGTCTGTTCTGTCCTAGTTGAGAGGGAGGCAGGCTGTCTTTAATATTGAGTTCTAAGGGATGCAAAATGGCAGAGCTTTAGAACACAGATTTTCTTTTTGCGCTGCCATCATATATACATAATGTCTCACTTTTAAGACTATACATTATGCATGGGAAGGATCAGTGTAGAGGTTCTTGAAGGCCACATCATTGTTTTTCAAAGGTTTGATTACAGCTGCTGCACATTTCCTCCTTTCTTTGAATGCCACGTATTGAATATCAGCCGTTTTCGGGTGCTGCCACAAGCTTGTCGACTTGAACATGCACCACGCTGTGTGCACTACTAAACTTAACATTTTGGAAACTATTACTACTACAAAAAAGCAGTCCCCTAGTAATCAACTAGGGAAGTTTCTTGGTGAAATCTGTTATTATATATCTGAAATTCTACCTACTTCACCTGCAATAGGGTATATATTAGTGTCTGGGATTAAAATAAGATTGTAATTATAATGTTCTTGTTATGATCTTGTTTCCTCTTTCATGTCACTTTCATGTCACAAATCATGCATCTCGCTGTAGTTTTATGCACAGGTGAAAAGCACTTCACCACACTACACTTCCTTTCTGCCATTCTCCATTCATTCACAGCACAAGTTTGATGTGGAAGTATGTGACTGTGTGGCTGTGCTGTGACGAATTTTGTTATTAGATATTTATTTTATTTGATCATTATTTTTCTCTTTTTATTTTATGCGGTGCCACCAAGAAGATATCCTGATAACCCTAAAAAAATAGACATGTGTAGCAACACAACGATCATCATCAACTCGATTTTGCTTTCAGTAATTCCAAAATAGGTATATTAACACCAGAACAGAGACACCGCTTTTCCAGTAGATCAAACAATATAAAAAAAACATGTGTTAAGTTCATGCAAGAGCAGCAATTCAGCAATATAACTGGGAGCTAAAATACAAAGTGCTTTCAAAGGTATTAGTTCTATCTTAAAATCAATTCTAAAACTGTACCAAGTAGTTGACTTGCATGGGGCCGGATTGACAGACAGGAGGCATGTGCTTGCATGCTTTGTTGGCAGCCCACCGGTGCCGGAGTAGGTTCAGGAACCAAAATGTATCATTCACCATCCAGCGAAAACTCATCCACTGGAGGGGCTTCCATCACTTGAGGTGATTTACTATAGGGAAAGTCAATCACATGATTCACTTTACATTTTTATAGTGAATGATGGACATATTTTACCTGTTGATAGTATACACTGAAACTCCCACTCCTGGAGTTCACAGCACTTTGTACACTACTGAACTCCAGATGTCTTTGATTTTGTGGCGGCCTCTAGCTCTGACGTCTCAGAGGTAGAGCAGCTGTCCTTCATGTGGAGGAACATCTTGCGCATGCTGATCATATTGTGTCTTATGCCGCTCAACTGTAGCCTCAAGATGATTAGTAGCACTTTCAAAAGCATGGCATAGCCAGGTCTAATCTTCCACAATCCAGTCATGGGAGCTGCTGGCTACCCATTCCTGCACTCTACCCAAAAGGAAATTGACAGGTAAGTGAGGACCTTGCCTTAACATTAAGAAAAATGGGGACTCACTGATGGACTGATGGGCTGTGGTGTTGTAGGAGAATGCTACTTGTGGCAGGTAGAATGCCCAATCCCTCTTCTTGGTGACAGGCAGGTAGGAGGTTGTGTAAAGTGCGGTTGAATCACTCACATTGGCCATTACCAGCTAGTGGATACGACCTGGCAGAAACTTGCAGAGCCACTCGTTGACCAACACCTTTGCTACAGTGGAAGCCCGTTGGTCATTAGTAGGGACTGCCTCAGTGTAATTTGAAAAGACATCTGTCATGACAAGGACATTCCCCATCTAATTCTTTGATGGCTCCAGCATGGTGAAGTCAACAGCACGTATTTGATTTGGGTGTGAAGCAAGCGAATGCCCCATGCAGGCACAGGCAACAGTTTGAGTTGAGTTTGAGCTACATACTCTAATGCACTAGTTGGGTGCTGCCAGGAAAGGGCATTCTGCATTCTGTTTACATCAACCAGGCCTATACTTGATGGTGAAATCAAATGCAGCAAGTTGTGCAGCCCAACACCATTCTGTAGCACCCAGCTTGGCTGTGGATAGATGGCTAAGAGGGTTATTCTCTGTGTTCACCACACATTTCCATGAACAGAGGGCAACAGGTGCCTTCTATAACATGGCCCTGATTCAGAAATTGTTTAGGGAGGAGTCAGGCCTGGGGCTGCATTCACAAACACTGCACACACACATTTTTCACTGGAGAAGCATTTCCCATATCTCTCTATAAAAGCAAGGAATCACTGTCTGTGTGTGTATGTGTGTGTCTGTCTGTCTCTCGCATATCTCGAGAACCGCTCATCTGATCTGCTTCAATCGAGTGACTCACTGGGGACTCGACTGAGTGCAGTGTAGAATTTGGTGCGATTTGGACACGCGACACGCTCGGGATGAATAAATTTCGAATAAACTGGTGAATGACCGCTCTGTGACGGTGGGGATGTGACAACACGTCGACCTCAAGTTCATTGTACTAGCTATAGGACTAATTTTATTTATGGTACAGACAACCATTTGTTTTCCATATTAAAAGTATCCTACTTTGAAAAT
>JBBPCS010001953.1:0-14227 GCA_037974645.1 Hollardia meadi
TCAGCCTCTTTTTTGTGTGTGTGATTGAGTAGACTGTGGGGTTAACTCCCTCTTGCCCTCATTATCGTATTATGTGTCTTGACTATCCCCGTGGGTGATCAAAATTATTTTTTTGTTTATTTCCTTTTGATTTGTTTATTTCTTTGAATTCATATTATTGTTTTTGTGTGGTTTATTGTTTGACCTCAGTTGCCCAACAGGACTACACGTGTCCGGCAGCTGAACCGAGTCTTTTTGTTTAATTAATTTGGATATTATTTTTGCATGATTAATTCTGATTTCCTTTCACTAATTGTTGATATTGGATTACATTAAGTGATTTTCTATTTCTTTGCATTGATATTGTTTTTTTTTTGGGGGGGGGGGGGGTTAATGTGTTTTTGTGGTGTTAAACTGTAAAAGCCTGTTTTTCTTGGCAGCTTATATGATTTTGTTTATTTGTTTGATTTACTTTGTAAGTACGTGACTGCCACCCCTATAAGTTTTGGTTTATTTTATGTAAATTTATATTTTGGTAGTTTCCTCCGCCAGGGGCAGACCCACTAATTGTTCCCCTTGTCCTTTCATTTGCTGTGAGCCGAAGGTGGTGGCGCTGGTGTCCTGGGTGGTGGTTTCCCCTTCCTGTGTGCCGTGCATCCCCTGGTTTTGTTCCTCACTATTGTGTGCGTGTGTGACCGTCACGTGTGATTGGGGTGATTATTTTTTTGCTTGGTATCCCTCTCACCCCTGTTGACCCATCTTACTACCGGTAAGCCTCAGCACCTGATTAGGTCCTCCCATTCTCTCAACCCCCTGTGTGAATGCTATTTTTACTGTCATTATTTTGTAATAAAATAACATTGACTTTTTAAACTGGAACCATGTCTCGTGCTCATCTTTAGTATAACGAACCTGTGTGCCTCTTGCCAGTGATACTGTGAAATTTAAATAATTCCTTGGGCAAAATTCACAAGGTGGTGTTGTTGGTTTCTGTTGGTTCTATAAGGTAATACCTCCACCCAATCTTAATCTCATCCTCGTTGCCACACAAGGTTATTTCAAAATAATGTTTCTGTCACTAATTTGTGGTCAAAACCGTCATGTTTGTTTCCTTATTCTGTTGGGCCTTCTCTTCTGAAAACCTTCAGCTCCCGCTGTTAAATGTCAACACTAAACTCTGTTAGCTAAACATATAAATGTATGACATTTTGCAGATGTTTGGCCTTTAGGTGAAATGGAGCGAGAGGAGGAAGCTGTGCTACAATTTATGCATGACCGAGGAATCCAGGAAGAAACCATAATTAGGGCCCAGAGCTGCAAGAATCAAACGAACATCTTTTTTTGCATAAATGCCATTTTTCAAGCATTTGTTGTACAACCACCTGTAGCCATTTAGTCTTCCAGGTCCTTCCAGCTGGTGCATTATGGAATCTATAACTTCCCCAATTTCAGCATATTGTTTGCATTTGAGCCCCTGAATTTTGAGCAGCAAGTGTCTCTTGCTAAGAATTACTCCGTGCCAAACTGCAAGTGACTGTCATTGTAAGTACGTATGTAAGTATGTCATTGTAATTCATTCCTATATTAAATAAAACAAAATAAATCCAAACTTGTCCATGTCTGCAGTAAGTGGCTAAAAGTAACTGATAACTCGTAAGTCAACAAACAACTGTCTCTTCATGGAGATGACGAACAATAAGTTTCTCATGGCCACCTAAAATTATTTAATTCCCACACCTTATTTAAAGCGAGGCCACGAGTTAATGATCTTGTTCCCATGCCTTATTATTTAGTGGCCACGAGTTAATGATCTTGTTGCCACGCGTTAGTATTTAGTGGCCACGAGTTAATTATGTCTTTCCCTCCTGTTATTATTTTGTATGTATGTAATTTTAGTTTTTTTCCATGAATGCCACCAGACGGGCTCCGTAAAGTTCCACTCAGTTTCATCACTAAACTTAACAATACTGGAGCATGATCAGTGAGAGCTATCACCCCTATCTTACAATCCACTACCTCCTTAATCATTCCCCTAGAGATCACGAAATAAAATAAACTTTTTTTTTTCGCATTTAAGCGAACCGGGCCAAACCAAACCAACAACTACTGCCCAAATCAACTCTTGTATACGAGTCATTCATGAGTCATGGGTCATGCAAAGTTCTTGGTGTAGAAGCTGTCTGTCCTGTTGGCACAGCTGCAGATTTTAGTATTTCTATTGTTTACCTTGACATATGTATTAATAACTGTTTTGCAGTGTTTTGCCATCTGACAGACATCAAATTCATAAATCTGCTCTGGAAAATCTGGATCGTATACCATGTCTCGTCTGTACCTGAAGTAAGACTCCCACCAACACAGCCCCCTGCACTGTTTATTTCAGGGCTAAAGACTAGCTAGTATAGGTCTTTGGGAGAATATGTTTGACCATTTATTAAAAATGAAAAGTGTGTTATAGCCATATTTTTTTTTTAACACTTATGATATACATAAGTGGTTATGTTAAAATGGAGGAATAAATGGAAATGGAAGGGGGCCCAAGTAAACTAAGGCCAGCCCTGTGTGCTTTTGTCTCTTTCTGTTTCTTCTCTTCTGTTATTGTGATTCTCACACTGACACACAAACACAGTTCATTACATTTGGAGATTGACTGGCAAAGGATGCTTGGTCAGGAGCGCTCCTGACCAAAGAAGGACATACAGTGTAATTGGTCACTCTTATACAATGTGTTGAAACAAGCAAGTGGCCCGACTCTCATGACCCCAAAACACACACATGCAGAACTCAGAAGAGTGAGTGTCCAATAAGGAAGTTTTTGTACTCTTACTAAGCACTGAGAGTAGCAAGAAGAATGAAGTGAAGGTTATCCTTAAGTGTGAGTGAATGTTTGTGCCAAATTTGAAGAATTTCCATCAAAGTGCTCCTGAAATATCACATTCATAAAAATGGGATAGATGCATGGATGTACGGAAAGGCAGACAGATGGACGGACAACCCAAAAACATAATGCCTCCATAAAAAGAAAAAATTGTCTTCAGACAATAGGAAAGAATTTAATCTAATTTAATTTTTACCAGGTTTACCTAGTAAAAAACATACAGTACATATACTGCCATTTTGGTGTAAAAGAGGCCTAAGGGGGACCGCCCCTTTGTTGTCTGGGCCCCTCAGCTGTGACAACTCCCTGCAGGAGAATCAGCACTTCTATTCTAGTATAAACCAGCCAACAAACAGTCAGACACATCCTCCCTAATCCAACATTGGAAAAATGTGGGAGGAGGGGGGTTGCAAAGCATTTGACCATCTGACATGCTGTTCAGACAGTTCAGTAGCCCCACTCATAAGTAACCTAATATCTCTGGCATCCAAATAAAGATGAAGTCTGCACTTCCTCCCACTGTACAAAAATTAAGCCAAAATATCCGGGATACGGGCGCTGCCATCTTGTGCATTTGGAGTCAGAGTCTGCGCAGTAGCGACCGGGCAGCAGAGGCGTGGTCTCGAGTTCCCGCCCATACACCCGCCTGCCCAATCTTGAGCAGGGTTCAGCTGTCAATCATGATGTTTCACCCCATTTTTATAGCATTAATAACTAATTAAAACCAAACTGATCAGAAAAAGGAACACTTGAACATACATCAGCCTGCTGAGAACTACCTAAAATGACAGAAACCATCTTTGGGAGAAATTTATTTGAGATGTACTTTGAGTTTTCATTTTGGCCCATGTCCTACTTGAAAGCATTGAGGGGGAGCTATACTGTAGCCCACAACTAAGTAATCAGTTATTTAGTTACATTTTCAAATAAGCAATCAGTTACTTTTAAAATATTACCGTATTTCCCTGTTTCTTTTGTTGCCATTAATTGAATCTTTGTTGAAACATGATTTACTGTAGGCTATTGTTTTCATAGAGGCTAGCGTAAGCTGTGCCTGTATGCCTCTGCCCAGTTGGCTGTAAGAGTGTTAGCCACAGGAAAAACAGCATGTGGAGCCAGAATATTTTCACATCAAACTCGGTAAATTAAGGATTTATCTCGACCGAGTTGGTGATTGTTGGAAAAACAGAAAGTCAAACCAAGATGATTTTAGTGAGTTTTATTTCATTTATGTCTCATTTGAATGAAGTGTAATTCACGATGAGTTAACAAGGCAAATAAGCTCGTCTTAGTTTGGTGAAAGAGAAGATTTTTAATTCAGATGATGAACGGTTGTATTTCTCTGTTCAAACTTTCTTGATATTTTGTGAGTCTATTTTGTTTATTTATTAGATTATGGTAGTAGTATGGTAGGCAGTGATCACTGCTCGAACACATCCCCCAGCTGAAACTAAATCACAAAGGGGTTTTCATTTATGGTAACACAAAAGTACTCTAACAAGTTACTTTTCTCAGTAGGTAACGTAACAAGTTACTTTTTAATGGCTGTTATCCAGTAATGTAACAAGTTACTTTTAAAAGTAATGCTACCCAACACTGCTCATTCATATTTTTTCTTCGGTATCACAAGTAATGAAGCTGATTTTAGTTGTCTGTGCATCCATGGTTACAGTGCAAACAGAAACTCCTTGAACTGTGACTTTTTATGTAGCAGTTTCCAAAATAGTAAACTATAGCCTAAACTTAAAAAGAGGTATGTAACATTTGATTATCTCTAACTAGTATTAAGAGATCTGTGCTTTAGTGTTTCATCTTTGACTGAAATAGCATCTTTTTTAGGAGAATATTAACTTATTTTCATTAGCATTTTTGAACTTACAGTAGCCTAGACATATCCATTCTGCACCTAACAGCCTCGGATGTTTCTAATAAAAAGTGAAGACAGAAATAAAAGATTGTTGATTGATTGTGCCCCTTGGTTGCTCAAAATAATTAAAAGGATAACAGCAAAGTTAAGCCGCAGTGCTTGTGCAGCAAATATTCTTAAAATCCAAATTTTCCCAGATTGTCACAGTAGTTTTTTTTTAATCCTCCTTTAAAATGTTTATACCTCAAAATAGATAATTTCCCACATTTTTAAAATAAACACTTCATAAATAATGAACCATAAGCATAATGCAATTCAAGACAACAGGCCTGCAGTTAATCCTAGCTTCATAAAGCTTTTATTCATTGTAACACTGTCAGGAGATGACTTGATCAAACTATATGTACTTTTGTCCATAGCCAGTATGTTCTATATGAAAAGTAACCACAAAACATGAATTAAGTATATTCTTCTCTTCACAATAAATAAAAAGTTTATTTTCAAAATCATGCAATTCCATTCATTACTCAAAGACTCAGTCCCTCTTTACACAGCTCTCAGAAGTAGCAATAGCCTACTCAAAAAGTCTATATGATGCACTACTGTGTGGCAAACTAAACATGCCCCTCTGTGGTAAATATAGAAAATATTTGTTTTTGCATGAGCAAAATCCCACTTAGTAATGGCATTATTCAGTCTGCTGTGGTATTGCAATTAAAAAAAACATTAACATAGGCATGACATCATGATATAATGAACCTACTGCAATATACACAACACCCACACTGGTTTCTTGCAACTGTAACATTCACTGTGTTATCATATTTGTACAGCCAGTGCTAAATGGAAACTTCTCATGCATCCTCACTTAACATTAAAGGTGCAATTGGTTAAGATGGCTCTTTAGCAGCCTCTAGTGGCACAGTGAACAAAACTACAATAGTGATAACTTATTCTTCTCCCTCCCCTCCCCCCGCGCCTTCTTAAGCCAATTCTTTAATGAAATTTGGAAGCTGATTGCTGAAATAGAAGAGTGACTGTTCATCCAAAGCTGCATGTATGTGTGCCAATTAAGTGCCAATTAAAAACTTAAAAACTCTCTCGATATATTTATATGAATGGATTGCACCTTTAAAATTAAATGATAAACTAATTTAACAGAACCTCAGTTTTATTAGCATTATTGAAGTAAATAAAATAAACAAGTAGATAATAAATGAACAAATAATTGTATTTTAGTGTGACAAAGGTGAGCAAGCTTTTATTTGTTTTGCCTTTGTTTGCAATTTACAATGGTCAGTCACCTCCCATACACTCCCTGAAGGGCTATTGCTTGATCTTAAAATCAATTGATACTTAAACAAACCTTGGACTCATAGTATATTAAAACAGAGCTGGTTACGTGAGAGAAAAGCAGGAGCCACTTTTTTTTTTTTCAAAGCGATGCAGTTGTGGCAAATGACTTAAAAGTGCAATGAAGCCTACAACACTTAAATACAATATTACAGAAATCTTAATTCACCTTAAATAATCCTATTAAACAATTTATGGGTGACATAGATTTAGTGGTTTTTGTTATACTTGTTCATTAAACCCGCATAATAAACATGCAATGGCATTTTTTTTCTCAGTAGATTTTTTTGGCGAATGTCTATACAAAAGGAGTAACTCTGTTCTATTGCATAAGGTAATCACCTAAAAAAAAGGCCTCTGATAAACAATCCTTTTTTTGAAAATGTTTCAAAGACATGTTTGTTTAACATTTGCCAGCTCTGAGCATTCATTCAATCAACACACACTTCCTGTCACTGAGGAATGAATCAGTAAAAAATGAAAATAAACAATACTGCAATAACAAATGTTTTAAATAGACTATTTTGTTTCTGATACTATCATTCATTTGTCCCTTGTCTCTGCATTCTGACCCAAATCCTACAAGGTCCAAACTTTAAGTCATGAAACTGTGCAGTCACTTTTTCTGCTTTGCAGTCAGGGGTGTAGTGATGAAAATGGGAAACAGAAAACAATGAGCATACAATCTAACACACTGACATGGATGCCTGTCTCATGATGCCGACTCAAATGTTGCTCCACGATCAGCATGTATACAGTATGTGTGTCTGCAGCAGGGTCTGTACAAAAACAAAGTTAGGCTATCAAGATGAATCCATCTTTACAGTTGGTTTTATAAGTTCAGTTCAGTTCAGAGTTCAGTTCACCCAAAATTCAGTCATTATCTACTCACTGTCATGCCAATGGAAAGGCAGGTGAAGTTTCTTTGTCCACAAAACATTTTAAAACAAGTCCCCATCTTCTTCAGTTGTTTAGGAGAATGCTGCAATGCTGTTTTGCTGTTTGCTCCAGAAATGTTTTGTGGACGAAGAAACTTCACCTGACTTTTCATCAGCATGGAGGTGAATGGATAATGACTGAATTTTCATTTTTGGGTGAACTGCTCCTTAAGTGGAATCCCACTGTAGGCTGTTGTCTGTTTATAGTGAGAGGTGTTTCTAATATTCTGTCCACCCCCTTTATGTCAATAAGGGTAAATTAAATATAAGAAACACCTCAATATGACAATACAATTCAACAGCACCACAAATGACAGCCACAGAGCTGATTATACAGTTCAATCACCACCTCTCAAGGAGTTTCACCAAAAACTGAAGATTAGAACATTCAGGGAGGATTTATTGCAGAACTGCAAACATTCATTTAATCTAAATAAAGCTAAAGAAAGAAAATAAAACAAAAACGTGCAATTGAGCATATATAGGGCCACCCCATAGAACTAAAAGCTTTTGCTAAAAGGAAGAAGCCATTTGCACAATACTGTACTCAGTATGAGGACAGTGGAGTTTCCTCTACAACTATTGGCACACTGCACTGACTGAATATGGTGTTTAATTAGTCTCAAAACATGAAGACTGCGTGCATGCGAATGACCTGAGTGCCCACAACAGCCACCTCAAGCGGAAAACCGACCTCGTGAGGGAGAACTTGTGCTCTGAAAGTGTCAACTGCGGGAGGAAAAGCATTCTCGCAATGGAGCATTTGTGCTACACGAGCACGGGGCTGTGGCGAGCGCGTGCTCAACCCTCCCTCCATGCTCACTTGATTGCAGATTCTACAAGACTTTGTGTTTCTGCAAATCGTGATAAATGTTGTGTGCACTTGCCATGAATGTATCAATTAGAACTGGATACGGATAAAACTTTTCCAGAGCCGAGAAAAGCGTCATCACAATGTAGAGTCTATGGTCCGAGCAGGAAGTCATGGCCGGGGGCAGGAGAAATACTACTACGCATTTTCAGTGGGCTGCATAACCAGGAAGTAAAACCGAAAGCTAGAAAGCTTTTTTGGCGTATGCGCCAGGTGAGAAATTCTCATTCTCATTGATTGAATAGGCGCCATCTTTGCATTTGGTATCTAGTTCTTTTCATAAATCTATGGCACTTGCAGAGCACAAGTCCTCCCTCGTGAACATGGTTTTCTGCTAGCAGCGGCTGTTGCGTGTGTTCGTGTCATGTGCACAAGTGTGGTTTTCATGTGCGCAAGTTTCGAGGCTAATTAAACGCCATAACTGAACATGTCCACTCCATTTCCAGAAATAAGACTTCCCAGAACTCTACTGACAACTTAAAGATCATGTCATAGTGCTGTATAAACAAAATTGATGAAATCATATTAAATTGTAGATTTTTTTAAAAACTACAACACCCCTATTCATACTGAATAAAGCTATAAAGCAAGCTCTGTCTGTCTTCCATCTCTTTCTTTATTTCTACTTTCATGGAGTGCTCACACACGGCATGTTCTTGTTTGTCATAAACACCCCGTCACCCAGCTCTAGGTGTAATCCTCAGTCTTCACACTATCTTTATGTGAAGCTCTCTGACATTTCTCTCTCATCCTTCAGCTTGCATAGCTCACCCCTATCTTAATAAGGCACTGTATCCTCCTGTCTCCCCTTCTTCTACTTTCATCCATACATTGATCATCATTGTAGTCTTCAGCCTGCCCTCGCTGTGCATTCCTACTGCAGGAAACATGACTGCTTGGCTGCCCCAGTCTGGCAGATTATTTATCTTAGCTAGCAAGCACCCACTAACTTTCTCTGCAGCTGTACAATTTTAAACAGATACATTTTTTGCTGCTTTGGTATTGCTTTTCATAAATCTACATCATTTAGTTAAATGTGTGCAAAGCAAACCATAATAAAGTAGCATTATTTTAAAAAAAAAAGAATGTCTGAAGAACAAACATGCTGTCTATTTAGCTATTCTTAGAGACTGGACCAGCAGTGGGGCTAAATATGCAATGTTTGTCTGGACCGTGATGTCATGTGGTCAGTAGAGTTAACAGGGAGTATGAATGTGCTCAGTAAATTTCATGGCAATCTGACCAGTAGTTGTCCACATACATCGATCCGGACCAGAGTGTTGGACAGACAGATGTGTCTATTCTAAAGCATAGACACCATTCCACCATTTTGCAAGCATAGATTTGGAGACATGTATTTCTGTTGTCTTGAAAAAAAAAAAGATTAAGAAAACTTGCAAGCTGATGGAGGATTATGACTTGTTGTCGTTCATACTTTCCAGGTCACTCAGCTCCACTGTCATAAAATGGACTCTTGATCATGTTGCTAGAAATGTGAACACTTAGTTAAGGAGCCCTTCACACACAGTGTTGGAATGTACAGGGTGTGGACACAATATGAACATCTGTAAACTAAAATTCAATCCAGTACAACAGCCATATTTGTGGAATGCAGGATGTTCAGTTTTCGTTGACAGCGTCAGAGAGGTGTTGATTCAACTCTGTGGTAATTGTGGAGACTACAGTTTGGTAGCGTGTTCGATTAGATAATTATGTTGAAGCACCTTAAATCTTCCCACTTGACACGTACCACAAACTTAAAAGCCTTAAAACGTTACCTTATAGTTTAATCAAACCACCCCTTTGACAGTCTTAACCAAAGCCGACCTTGTCAGCTTCTCAAAGGTCAGATTAACTGCAGAGCTGTTGTGGTGGATTACAGCAAGGTTGTACAGGTGTTTCTTTTGTGTCCAACCTCTATACCTTCATGCAACGTGCATTAAAAGTCGTAAACATCATCATACTCAAGTCTGCTCTTTGTGTATCAAACATTGTCCTGAAAGTCTTTCAGGAGGAATTCTCTCCTTATATCCCCTCTGCTCTCCTCCTCTGTCCGTCTTTGGGTCCTTCCTTTTCACATTATTCCTTTGTATTTTTTGCTTGTTACTGTGAATGTAAAATTAGAAGAAGCCATCATGTGAGCCAAAAACCTCGACATGCCACCAGTCACATATTTTACAGCATATAATCCGATATTTTCTATGTACAAAGTCTTACAAGCATTCCAAACAAAGTGTGCTGGAAGATCTGGCACAGCTCGCCAGTTGACTGTCTGGATGAGAAAGAGCTTGGAGGAAGGTTTAGGTTGGGGAAGGGTAGAGTCTGGTGAGAAAGCTGGACATGTAGTTCCTTCTGTACTGGGGAGCGGAGCTGAGTGTAGAACCTGTTGTTTGGTAGAGCAGGCACTGCTTAGATAACAGCAAGAAATGTTTGAGGGGTAAGCAGAGGGATGATGGCTGTTGACGGTTACAGAAAGGGAAGAGTCTGTTGCTCCAAGAAAAGATCAGTTGAGCTGATCCTCATACTGTTTCCGGAAACAGTCGCCAGCAGGGAAGAACTCCCAGCAACGCTCCTGGTACATCTTCCATACGTAAGACTCCTTTAAGATAAACAGACGGAGGAGGTAGGAAGGGCTTACATTCCATATGACATATCTGACTCCTCTACATTGTGTACTACCTAGGTTAGATACTGCAGTGTAAACTTCAAACACTGAGCCACTAAAGGCCTTGGTATGCTTCAAACAAAGCATGTTGGACAACCACGTCTGAGAGAAAAGGTATTTCTACATGTTCCAAATGGCAGGGTGAAAATGCCATCATACAGAGAGGCAGGATGTAAAGAATCATGCAAATGGGGATAACGGAGCGAACTTTTGGGACAGTCACTCTGGAAAGACGTTAACGTGTTAAAATTACTGAGAGAGGTTCAAACCCTGCCCACATTCACACCTCCATACTGGGCCAATCACAAAGTGGGTGCTGACTGTCACTGTGTCAGATTGTCTGTTTGGAAAGACCCCCCACCCCGACCCCCTCCATTTTCACCATAGGAAAGGGGTTTCACTTGCTGTTAGAGGATCCAACAAGCACTTTGCTTGAAGCATACTAAAGCTTTCAAAATGCACGTAGCCACAGCAAGGATCAGAAACACTGGGGGTTTGAAGCTGCACAGTATTAACCACATTACAGTATCACAGTAATTATTGTGTTTATTTACACATTTAGTACAAAGGGAAGTGTGCTGGTTTACCTGGCCTGTGTGCTCTGTTTCATCTTTGTTGATGAGATACATCACAAAGAATCTGAAATACATATAGACACACACTTCTTAGAAAAACACATCGACTGACAGTATTATCACACATACACTCACATGCACAAACATTTGCCAACAGTGCCAAATGTTAAATCAAATTTTAAAACTTATTACTTCTGACTTGTACTGTCAACACAGAGCTTGAAGCTCTGAAGCTGGTGGTATCCCAGTCTTTTGTCATAATTTGGAAATTTAAAGATAAAATACAGATTTGTGGTGTATTTTCAACATGAAACTGGTCCTCATATTAAATTTAATCCTAAAACCAAATGGTAATCCTATATTTAAGCTAAACTGGACCTGAAGGCATCACTTTTTTTGACCTTGAACCCAAATTCTTAAATATGGAGGACAAGTTAATAAGTTAAAAAAATTCCACTGATTTCTGTTATAAATGTGAAGCTGAGATACAGCCTTAATTTCCTCAATTCTAATAGGTCTGTCTCAAAGGAAGGTTTAAGACATCTCCAAAATCATACATATCTTATCTTGTTGGATACAGACTGTGTTTGCACATTGTCCATGCAGTGACGACATGTTCTGACAAAACAGCTGGTGTGCTACCAGGGGTCATGTAGCTGAGGGGCATTAGGGCATGTGATCAGCTCCCAGTATCCTGCATTCAGTGAGTACAAGGAACCTCAAACAGCCACACTAGTGTTTAAATGATTGTGTGTCAGTGCTCAGACCCAGTTGTTATAAATCTGAAGCAAAGACCAATGAGAGCCCAGTGCTTGTTGAGTCTTCCATTCAGGTGTACTGTATAAGGCAGACATGATATCTACAGGTTTGGCACTCTGTTAGAGGTACACACATACAAACACACACAGATGACACTCCAAGTGTACTCACAGGTAGTTGGCTAAGTTGTGCTCCTGTAGTGTGTGCGTTTCAAAGCCATGTGGCACTGTGTCAAAGTAGTCATTGCCAATTCCACAGATAAAACATTTGGTCTGGAAGAGAAACATTTAAGTGTTAAGTGACTGTCGCTACACAAAACATTTACCTCCGAGTCTTTACTTGTGACCCCTAAGTCATTTGGAAATTTGGAGGGCACTATTGGGTGCCGTAATCTGTGAAATCTATTAGAGCTGCCACAATTAGTCAATTAATTGATTAGTCGATCAAAGGAAAATTTGTTGCCAACAATTTTTTTAATCGATGAATCGTTTCAGTCATTTTTCAAGCAGAAATGTAAATATTTGCTGCAGCTTCCAGCTTATTAAATATAAGAATTTGCTGCTTTTGTTTCTCATTTATGATAGTAAATGAAGAGTCTTTGTGTTTTGGACTGTTGGTTGGACAAAAGAAGAAATTTGAAGACATCACTTTGGGCTCTGGCAAACTGTGATGAGCATTTTTCACAGTCTTTTGATATTTTATAGACTATTATTAGACTATAGACTATGTTAACTATTAACTGAGAAAATAATCAGCAGATTAATCAACAATGAAAATAAGCATTAGTGGCATCCCTAAAATCCAGCAGTATGTATTTTAATACATTTTTATATTATACCTGTCATACATATGTTATATAATACTGCATTGCTTTAAGTCGTAAAGTGTGTGTGTGTGTGTGTCTTTTCACCTCCATGTCTTCTTTCACTTGTTCCTGCTGGTCCCTCAACTCTCCAAAAGCATCGATGATCAACCCTAGAATGTTCAGACCACAGACGGTGCAGAGGTTAAACAGCCAGGCCCACAATCTTTTAGTCAACATAGTTTGAGGTCCACTACCACCTGAAAACCACAAATCTTTTGACTTTTCCAATGGACCTTCAATAGTACAGGTTCTATATAGTCTTGTTTTCTCCAAGCAATCTGGATCAGTTCAGTTCAGTTTGTTACACATTAGAACGGGTATTTTTTGCATTTCATGACCAAAAGTTGTGGATGGTACCAATAGACCCGCACCGTACAGTCCATTTTTTTGTTTTGTTTTTTGGTCAGTCAAACAACCAGAGTCGCCTTGTCTTCAGAAACTATCGTCCAAAGTAAATGTGTCCTTCATGTATGCAATTTAATAAGTAGCCTTTTATTTATTTCTTTATTTTTCACATCTCTCATCTCTCATTTTGTTTTTGTTACATTAATAATAGCCAATTTTACTCATGGCTGTTTGATCTTATGCATGTCCTAAAAGTTACTTATATTTAGCTTGATTTATTATTTCTATTATCAATGTTATTTTCAATGTAGACCAAAGCTGACTCATGCACTTGTGAAGAATAAGTTGCTCCACAGAGGTGAACCTCTCTGTGCGTCACTTGCGGTGACTGTATGGCTTGTTGATTCTTAAAGTGAATTGCAAAACCTTAATTTCCCACTCGTGTCATTTATTCATGTCTATGAGGCTAGAGTGCTACTGCAAAAATACGGCAAATTCGTAGGCAAATGTGAACATTCAGTCTCTGATGTAAGACCTTACTGATGTCCGAACATAAAAGCACACAAACCCCGTTCCATTTGTTTGTCCCACCAGCACCCATGATCATGACTACAAGGGCCTGGCTTCAAGACATGGATCTGACCCAGGTTATGATTTAGCCAGCTAAAAACTAGGGATGGGCATGAGTACACAGGTACTCATTTTGGATGTCAGTATTCATTCAGCCAATCACTACTCAAGGAATTGCATTTTCTTACAAAATAATTTATACATACAGTCAGGTACATATGTATTTGGACAGTGACACAATTTTTGTAATTTTTCCTCTGTACACCACCACAATGGATTTGAAATGAAGCAATCAAGATGTGATTGGTTCAACAAAGGTATTGCATTAACCTTTTAGGAATTACAGCTGTTTTTACACAGTCCCCCATTTTCAGCGGCTCAAAAATAATTGGACAAACTAACATAATTAGAAATATATGGATTGTTTTTAATACTTGGGTGAAAATCCTTTGCAGTCAATGACAGCCTGAAGTCTGGAACCCATGGCAGGGCTCCAGGCAAAAAAATATATCTAGGAGCCATTGGCTCCTAAACCCAAAATATTTAGGAGCCAAATCAAATT
>JBBPCS010001954.1:0-14226 GCA_037974645.1 Hollardia meadi
GTGAAATAAAAGTTTTGAAAATGTGGTGGCGCGTTGTGTCAAGTGTACATACATGATGAGAATAATAGCTCAGGGAAGTGTCCGACCCCCTGGCTTTCTGAAAATGTGGCCCCCTGAACAATATAGTTGAATAGCCCTACTTTAAGGCTTGTGGGGTTTTTTTTCAATTAACTATTTCTTTGTGACTACATACAGCAGTATGCTAACAATTTAAAAAAGGGTCAAAGCTTGCTTCTGGAGGTTACTGAAATGAAAAAAGAAGTATGCACCAATTACTGGCGCTGGGAAAGAAATTTGAACACCAGTTTAATGAACAAGTCAGATGTAAAGGATTGAGTAAGAAGAAATTAGAAAAGAATCCGCCCGTAAAGGTGGACTGGGAAGCATATCGGAAGTGGGCAGGTGAAGCAGAGAGGAGGGAGAGTAAACACACAGAGTATGTCACCTAATAACCCTTTCTCTAATCCCGCTCCTTATGCCGAGGCACGAATGATGTTGAAAGGAGCTGGGAGGAGACTGATGGACCCTGACCTGGAAGGCTGTCCCCCTGCCTATGCCCCATCCACACCAAAAGAAGAGCCTGAACCACTGCCCAGTACCTCCAAGGTCAAGAAAGGAAAAGACGCTCTGCAGAAACCTCTGAAAAATGACAAAAAGGCTCCACGTCCATCCCGGTTAACCAGATCAGAAGCCGCTGCTGCATCAATACAAGAAGAAGAGGAGGAAGACGCAGACCCCTTGCAGTGCCGGTAACGGGGGCACCCAACTGGTTTTCAGACCATGGACCGAGGCCGATGTTGAAGACGCCCTCACACACATGACAGACCCAATAACAAATGTGAAGTGGACGACTGACCTGTTAAGGTTGGTGATCGACGTAAGGCCAACAATGAGTGAACTGGTGCATGTGCTACGAAAACAGACACAAACGCAATATCACAAGATCAGTGGCTTCTTCACAAATGAGAGGAAGAGGCAGAGGAAGAGGATCCAGACAATACGATCCAAACGTGTGCCATAACTGTGGGAGAACAGGACATTGGCAAGACCAGTGTACGGAACCGCCACAAGGGGCTCAACCGTCCAACTGCGAAAGGGGGCAGGGGCAGCCGCCAGAGATGGGCCACGGTGAAACTCCTGCGGGTGATGTAGAAACACACGTAAACACATGGCAGTTAGTCCACGACGCTATAGCTCATGTACAAGCTAAACTTGATAAAGCTAATGAACAAAAGACACCCACATATCAAATGTATCATGACACAGGTTACAGAAAATTACCAGAAATCACAATGCTTGTGAAAGGCCAACCTGTGACATTTCTTGTCGATTCAGGGGCAACGCCATCAGTGTTAAAAGACGACGCACTTGAAAAGAACCCCCAAATTTCTGGTTGCACATGTAAAACAGTAGGGGCTGGGGTTCCCCATTGTAGAGTCATACACCAAGCCTCTTACATGTGTCTATAATGGCCACCAGATAAAACACTATTTTTTACTGTCTGAACATTGTCCGGTCAAATTGATGGGCCGTGATTTAATGTGCGTGTTTGGTATTGTGCTGATATCGTTATCCTCTGGATTGCAAGTTGCACACCTATCAGACATACAACATGACGTGAGCCAATTTGTCAAATACAGCCCACGTGTTCCTCTGTATATTTATGTGTGGCACCTGCAAGATTCTGCTTGCAAGCCACGTGACCATTTAGTCGCTTCTGCTAAATAATATCTCACATCCGCTTGTGACTTCATAACACCAAATGATTTGCACTGCACTGCACACGTTTCACAGGGACGTGACACTGATTACGAGACAGAGTGGCACAAGCCCAGTGTCACACCCGAGAGATTAACACACACACTTATACTGGAACACAAACACAGCTGCCGCTGCGGTTTCCCTCTCTGACGCTCAGTTTCATCTGTTTCACATGACAGAACACACGTCGACAGAACAATTCTTTTGGGCACAGTCACTGAAAATCAGATGACGAAAATACAACAAATTGACATACCAACACAACTCCAGGACATACCCCAGTCTCTGTGGGCAACCAGTAAATATGATGTTGGTCTCATGAAAGGAGCAGCTCCACTTGTTGTTACACCCAAGTCTGATTTCAGACCATGCATGAAACAGTATCCTTTGAAGCGAGAAGCCACGGAAGGCATAAGGCCCGTATTTAATGCAATGTTGAAAGCAGGCATTATTGTACCGTGCGGCAACTCTCCAGTCAGAACTCCGATTTTTTCCGTGAAAAAGATCCGTGACGTGGGTCAACCAGATAAGTGGTGTTTCGTTCAAGATTTGCAGGCCGTTAGTGCAGCAGTGCATATCCGAGCACCTGAAGTTCCAAATCCACACACATTGTTAACTCTGATCCCTGCTGATGCAGGGTATTTCTCGGTGGTTGATTTGACAAATGCCTTCTTCTCCATACCGGTAGACCCTGCTAGTCAGGGTTTGTGGTGGACTGAGACGATCACTGCTAGCAAACTGGACAGGTGTATACGCAATTGTCATGTTAGCACAAATCGTGCATATTGGCATCCTAGACTCACCAACACACACACACGAACAAAGCGTGACGTTCCTGCAGGCTCCTTTGACAACCGTGTCACTATAGATGCAATAGGAGTACCCCGAGGTGTTCCTAACAAACATAAAGCCCAAGATCAAGTAGCTGCAGGATTTGTGTCGATTGTCTGTCCATGGTGCACGGTAAACAAAAACGTAGACTGGATAAATTACATTTATTACAATCAACAACGATTTATCAATTACACTCATGATGCAGTGTCTGAGCTATCCGAACAGCTAAAAGCAACTTCTGAGATGTCATGGCAGAACAGAATGGCATCGGACATGTTGTTGGCTGAAAGAGGAGGTGCATGTCAAATGTTTGGTGATTCCTGCTGTACATTCATTCCAAATAACACGGCCCCTGATGGATCAGTCTCAAGAGCCTTCTCCAACATGAAGTCGCTCAGAATAGAACTTGCTGAAAATTCTGGAGTTGATGACAGTGTCTGGGGTTGGTTGGATACTGCGTTTGGAAGATGGAAAACTCTCATCATGTCTCTGTTGACAGGGATAATTGTAGCAATAGCAGTATTAGCCTTCTGTGGTTGTTGTGTCATCCCCTGTGTCAGAGGACTAGTGGTGAGAGGCATAGAGAAGTCTGTTTCATCTCAAATGGTGCTGCAGGCTGAGGGTCAGCCTCTTTTAACTACTGACACCCCAGATCTGTTCCCAACCCCTTTTTGGATTCCTCCATATCATGAAGATGACAACACTGATCTGTATGATTATGATGATACCTGTATGTAAGATATTTACCCCTGTTTGCTCTAACACAGAATTGTCTATGATTCGCAAAAACAGCATAAAGCGTTTCCAGTTATCTAATAATGATGTGGTTACTTAAAGCCTACAAAGGCAATGTAATCATTGAAACCTGTAAGATAATGATGTATAAACTTGAAGTGATCTTAAAATGATCAAAGGGGGAATTGTAACGGAAAATCATTCATTGCCTTATGTAGACTTGATGTATAACCATGAAGGATGACCTAGAATAAACCTGTTCTGCTTGCAGATTGCACCCTCGCAAGGCTGTTTCCAGTCACACACTCAGCACAGAATGAGACATGTTTTGAGAGATAGGAATGTGAAAACACACTAAAACTCTGTTGTGAGAAAGACGTTTGTTGTGACTGGGTGCTTGTATAACGTGCAGTTGTTTTGTATCACTGCATAAAAACTGTGAAATAATCTGTTGCTTGGTCAGACTCTGAAGCAATCTGTTGCAGAATGAGCTCTGTCCCATTTCAGCTGAAACAATCTACAATAAAGACAAGGAAAGACAACTGATAGTTTGAGTGTTTATTCACTTATACGAGTTTTGCCACAACAGTTACCAACAGTTATTTAAGGTTGGTGTTATTTATGTTTCTCATGCAGTTTCTAGAATTACTTATCTATCTTTTAAAAAAAACAACTATTTTCACTAGAATAGTAATCATGGCTGCTTTGTTAATATGATTATTTTCCCGACATATTGTACTGCTTAAAATTGATTAGTTTGAAATTCTGAACTTTCACTTTAAAATATACATAAATGCCGTGTTTTACAAACATGCATAAGTGATATAGTTTTAAAATGTGGCTCTCAAAGCATTGGCAAGTCGGTGGAATCAATGAGGTCAGTGGAAGGTGAACAATTAAGGGTGATTTCAGATTCCTGACATATTGATGTCTGCAGACTGCTGATGAACTCCAAGGCTGTCTTCAGCAATCATTAGCATAAACCTTGAGGTCTTCGAAAAAGAAACAGAAAGAAGTTTAAAAAAAAGAAAGAAGTTTCAGTATCATGTGGGTGGAACAGATAAACTACAAATATTTCATTTGACCTCAATCATATATTGTGTCAGTGCATGTTAATCTGATTCATGCAGTGGCCAGTGGCTTTACTGTATGTCCCTATGTGACTAACTGCATGGCATATTATTGCAGTTTAAAGATACGCTATAATCACCACCATTTTAATGCACAGGTTCAACAGGGCTCAAGCCCTGGGGCCCGACGACATGAAAGGGGGGGCTTGGGGGTAAAAAAATTAAATTCACAGGAAGAAAAAAAAAAAATCATGCTCAACTTTTGCGTGATAGGCTACTTAATTGTTGGGGAGGGGTGGGTTAATATCTTGAAAAGCCACTGAGATATAAATGTAAATGTATGATGTTTATGTCTTTATTATCCAGTGAATGAGTTGCTGCTCTTCAACTGTTGTGCATGGGAGTCGTGGCTTAAGTGGACATTAAAATGTGAAAGTGGGGCTTAAAAACACAAAAATCAAAGAGTCCCAGCTAATAACAAAAATCCCAAAGGTGACTGGATATTTCAAAAGTTGCAAAATAGCCCTCCAGCAGCAGTACAAGCAGCAGGACCGGTGGCAAGTACAACAACAAGGACGCCGGTTGAATTACCACCTGCTTCCACCGGCTAGGTAACTTAACTGCCTTAGGTAGTTAGCTAACTACTTAATTAGCTCGACAACATTTCAGTCAGGACAACAAGAAACTTAGGTTAGGCCTACCATTTGCAGTGAGTTATATTTGGCGGTATGGCTCTGTTCTGGGAGCTCCCTGCCCTTCCACGTGCCTATGAGAAAAAGCCTAAAAGTAGGGACAGCACACCTCCCCGCCCTCTCATGTGCCTACATGGAATGGCTAAGGCAGGGAGCTAAGCAGCAAATACCCCCTGGAGTAGAGAACAGAGCAGGCATCAATGACAACAGAAATGACACTGATTAAGTCAGACACAGCATAAAAAGGAGGAGCTGGGGTGGAGGTGGGTTGTAAAGCAGCTTGCAGAAGAAGCAGGATGAGTAGGCAGGTCAAAGCAGCTTAAATAGCGCGCCTTGTATGAAAATTGCCAGTTGGATGCATAGTAGAAGAGAATTAGCTGAGCCATCAGCTGATGTGGGCTGGCTTCGAGATCAGAAGATTTATCAAGGATTGTGAGCTGAGCTTGACTTCTGTGGCCTGCCTGATCTAACGCCAATCTGCTCAAATTGTGAAAAAACAGGTCACTTAACATTGATGTCACTGGAAAGTGACATTGTTAGAGCCCTGAACTATATTTACTTTAACTCTATTAAGGACTTTGCCAGGCATAAAGCCAGGAGGAGGACGTTTTAAAGGTGGGAACAGACTTACATGTGGTTGTTATTGATTGATTTGTGCAATATTCTTATGCTTGCATCACTTGTGAGTGGATAGAAGGATGCGTGTAGGCTTCCCTTGTCAATGTTGTATGTGTTTTTCTTTAACATTGGTGCACCCTTTTATTGTGGTAATTTAAACTTGAACTTATTAGGCAAAGGGCTCGCTTTCATCTGTGTGTGTCTGTGTATGTAAGCAAGCGTGCATGTACGTGCATCGTGTGTAAGAAATGAATATTGACCTACAGTGAGCAGAGCTGTACCTTTTGTTGATGCAGTTTCTCTAATTAATGCTTCACTAACTGTGGGTTTATAATGAGTCTAACTTTTATTTGGTGCCTTGACAGTCAGAAAATTAATTGTTGATGTTATTAAGTTATTGTTGATGCATTACTGTATGTAAATTCAGCGTGGCTTATGCTTACACAGGTTGGATGGAGCAAAATACGTGATGATGCTCAGGGAGGTTACGGAAGGCCTTAAAGTTGTAGCCCTGGGGTCCAAGGTACTTTAATGGGGCCTTGACTATAATGCAAATTTTATTTTCTGAGTTTATAATCAAGGGCCATTCACATTTAAAATCTCCATTTTTCTAGAGATCAGATTCAAACAGCTGTAAAAAACAAAAAAAACAAAAAACAAAAACTATTTTAATCAAATTTTTGTGTAGGTGGCATTATATGTGCTGTTTGATTAACAGTGTGCATAGTTACTAAACTGAGAGTAGCTTCAGTATCTGGCTGCTTACCAGACTAGAGAAAACCCTTGATGACAGACTGTGGATCGCTGCCAAAGTTCCAACACTTAATCGTTGTTTCCCAAAAGTACAAATACTGGCACGCAGTGGAAGGCAAAATGAAAGGGAAAGGGACACATTCTCCTGGATGATCTATAAGGAAGACTTATCCAACATTGTCTTATAAAATACTAACATAATTCATTGGTTGAGTGGAACAAAGCTATTGGTTTTTTACTCCTTTTTACTCTCCTCATATCAGACCAGCAACTTCACACTAATTATGCAGTTATGGCTCGACTTTTCACCAGTGAGGTCAGGATGTACTGTAGGTTTGTTGTAAAGATCTAAGCTACACACACATTTGCATTTTCTGGTGGCATTTTTACCAATATGGAAGTAAAATAACATAAGCAGCATAAGGCCTGGCGAACAACAGATGTATTGTATCAACAATATCCAGTCACAGTGTGAAACTCCTCCATCACTGCCGATTCCTGCTGCTGCCATGAGGTTAGCTGACAGGGATAACATCATTCTGCATGTGACATCAAGGTTTGTTTTCCAATTATGAGTGCCGTAATTGTTTTAAATTGGATTTGAGCAGCTGGGGTGAGACACACCTTCAGAAATGTGGAAAAAAAGCTTTAAATCTGATAAAACTTTCATAAAAAAGTTTTGCAAAAAAAAAAAAAAATCTTGTTTACTTGCGGATAATTCCCATTAACATTTGATTAAAAACGTCTAATGTGATGATTCCAGCAAGAATACAATGCCCAACATCTGAGAATACTGACAGTTGGTGCAAGGAGAACTATCTGTAGTTCAGTGTCATGAAGGCCAAGGAGCTGGTAGCGGATTTGTTACAGAGCGAGAAGCCGCAAAGACCTGTCAGTATCCGCAGCAAGGAGGTGGAGATGAGGTACGGCGGTTGCATATCAACAACAAACTGGACTGATAAAAGAGTTTACAAGGAAAGGTTGACTTTCATTCTTGACGTGGCTCAGCTCTGCAACAGACTCGTCCACGTGATCCAGCAAGTAGCCAGTGGAAGTTTGTATCCTTCACTGCCTCAATGCAAAGAGACAAAGGCATCCTCATGAAAAAGAACTGAGCTGCCTGGACAGTAACTGAAGGGAGGCTGGTGAGTAAACCAGACTCTTTCGAACAACAACCTGCTGCCCTCCTTCAGTGGGCTGAAAGTGGCTAAAGCTGACGCATCATCCCATTAAGGTGCAACATGAGAGGTCTAAGGTGCTGTTTTATGCCAACAGCCATCAGAATGTAAAATAATTTTGTGCCCAAATGGCCTCAGGCATCCAGGAGGATGCTGATGCAGAGAGTTCCCGCTGTCTTTACAAACTACCCTGGATTGCTTTAAGCGGTCTCACGCTCTGCAATCATGTTCCTGTACATGTTTTCTGATTATCATACATTATGCATTTCCAGTTTTTCTCTCAGGAGAAGCTGGAGGATGTTTGTTGGGTTCAAGCTTCTCCTGCATGGCTTTCAGACCACCTTCCAGAATTAGAATCAAGTTTATCAGGTTCAATCGATGAAATGATACAACTGAAGATGCCCCATGCATCATTCTTTCAGTTTCCTTGAACTCAGATTCCGATATCTTTGAGAACATCTGGAATAATGGTATTTTTAATTGAGGTTCTGTGGACTTGAAGGAAAAGTTTGACCTCAAAATTAATTGAGAAAATAAATACCATTCTCACATCTGTGCGTTAAATATAAAGTTACATCCAGGAGCTGTTTGGCTTAAATTAGCATAGAGACCTGAAATAGGGGGAACAGCTAGACTGGCTCTGTCCCACTGTTTTCAGTCATCATAATAAACTAACCAGTTCCTCACTGTAGCTTCAAATTTTGAGGAACAGATATGAGTGGTATCAATGTTCTCGCCTAACTCTCACCAAGAAAGCCCAGAAGTGTGTTTCCAAAACTTTAGTTTGCAAAGTGACAGTCCAACAGTCAGTGGAAATCAGCAGAATATGTGTTGGCCAATGGTGAGTAAATGTGCAGTTTATAGAGAGAGGCTTCCCAAAGTCAAGAACAAACAGAGAGCACAGACAATTTGATGATTAAGTAAAAATTCATCAAAAACATAATTGACTAAAATCTGATATTTATACAGAGATTAACACACTTTCAGAGATAAATTCAGTGCTGACTGAGCCTCTCCTACTCAGTTTAGTTCCAATTCTTCTGCAATTTTAGGTTTTAATTGCTGACATAGTATATACAAACATCCTCTTCACAGGATGACATTGGAGATTTACTTTACCATTTTAATTTTTCATGTACCTCAATATATATGCAGCTGACCCTGAAGCTGAAGGAATTTAGGCTGCAAAACAAGCACTTACCTCTTTCAGTATTTGGTACTCCTATATTAATGGTTGGTATTGAAGGATCAGCATGGTCACTGTAGTACTCTAAAAACAAGGCATCCTTTTCCCAAGTCTTCTTTATCACTGGAACTTGAGCCAAGGGGAGAAAAATCAATACAGCGTTAACCAAATTTCGCAACAAGAAGACCTGCTGTTCTGTGCAATGTAGACTTGTTCCCTGAGAAAACGTATGTGTTGCAATAGGCTACATGGTTTGTCTTATGTTTCTGGTCAGATATTCTATAAAGATCATTGAAGAGGTAGAAAGAAGAGGGAGGATAAATTGAAAATAAAAGATAGAATGTTAAGCTTCTTTAATCCTCACACCGTTGAATATTCATGCCAAAAATATCAGAAATAGGTATTATGTACCATACCATATGTACCAATAGGTGAAATGTACCATTTATATAATGAGTAATAGCTACTCTAATACTACATGCACTACACTACTATACTATTACATCTGCATGTCACAACTTTCACTCAAGTCTGTAGTGTAGCAGAAGAACAGCACATTTTATACAATTTATTTACATTTTATTTTAGTTGTCTTCCTTTTTTCTTTGGTGACTATTTGGAAGTTTGCTGATTTAGGTTGGTTAGGTTTAAGTAGGTTGATTTTGACCAAATAAACCCCAACAAATCAAATCAAAACCAAATGAACCAAACAATTTTGAAAAAAATATGCAAAATCTACGCAGAGCATGAAAACTCAGAACACAAGTAATTATCAATACCTGTGTTCTTTTTTGAAGGTTAAGGCTCTCATACTGTAACAGTAATAATAGTTCTACTACACTGATCCACCACAAAAAAAACCCAAAAAACATGACCATATCAAATTTTTCACCCTATTTTTATATCAACTCTAATCTCTAAACAGATGAATGTGCATTTTGAATGTCCATATAATTGTTTTTTCACTAGATAAAAAAATATTAAAAAGCCTTTACACTTTGTGACATCCTAGATTAAATTTGATGCTCTGTCATGTCTATTTCGTATTGATCTAAGCCAACCTTTGATGCATTAATCTAATATTCATTTTCATCCTGTCTGCATTTGAAACTAATAATGACAGCTTGGCAGAGAAAATTGTAATTTAGGCAATTAGTGGAATTACTTCGGAGCGGTACTCTTTGAGTGTGGTGTAGAATTTGTCGCTTTCTTGTGAAATATCTACTATTTGATCTGCTGACTGAACCTTCTACATCTTTTTTATCAGGTTAAAAGCGAAGCAGATCACTTGGTGTCAGGCAGAGCTTGCGAATAAATTAAATATCAGTAAGTGATTCATAACCATCAGCAGTATTAATGGAAGATTTTATATTTTCAGCAATAAGGGAGTATGGAATTGAGTAATTCAAGATATTCTTTTTAAGCCTCAATATTATTTAATCCTTTTAGCCGTGGTGGTAAAATTACCTTGTGAAAGACTAGCATTATAAACAGGTAAAGCTCTTATACAGTCACCCACGTCAGATGTAAAACAAATCCATCAAGAGAAAACAAAAGGACAAAAGCATTTTCCATTTAAAGAGTAATTATGCATCTATTCATGCAATTATTCAGATTCTATTGAGAGTGGGAGTGGACGAACCTCGTTCACTGTGAAACTTCCTGCATGTTTTCACAGCAACAAATATATCTTCTTTCTTTACAGGCTCCCCCTTTGATGAAAATAGGAGATGTGAATTAAAGAAACGCTCACATGAACATACAGCATAAATCACACATACAGTAAGTAAAATGGAATCTATATTATATGCAGTCATATATCAGGCACTATGAAGTGTCAAAGTGATCAGTGGGAGTTGTTATCTTCTCTAAGTTAAATCAGAAATGGATATTTCTGCTAATGGTCTGAGGTTATTTGGCCCTCAGAGACACCCAGTATAGCTGATAACTATGCAGCACATGTAAAACATCCAGGACTAAATTAGGTTTGCATTTGCAAAATATCAAAGCCCTGGAAATGCAGGGATGAGGAACAAGACTCGGAAAGATTGTAAATTAAATGACAGATTGAGATAATAAAACTTTTTTATGGAACATCTCTGTGAGCGTGTATATGCCCTTTATTACCACATTCAGTAGAAAATGGAAGAGGCTGAAATGATTTTTTTTTTATTTTTGTGCTCAAACAGTCAAACAAAAAGATTCACTAAATCAACAACAGACAGAATGCATTAAAAGTGTATGCTACATTAAAATGTTATCAGCTGCTGAGGACATTTACAGATGGGATGTGATGCACAGTAACAATCCTGTGCTATGGTCAAGCCTGAGCATCACGCAGAAACCAAACGCTGGAAATTTAAACCATAATGTACAAATTAGATCTGCAGCTAAATCAATTTTCAATCAATTGTTTAAACAGATGCCAGTAAGAGAACCACTAGTTTCACTATTGGGACTAAAAACCTAAAATATGAAGCCATAAAAGATCAAGAAACGTCCAAAAGCTACGTCCAGGTAAGAAAGATGGGACAGCCATCACGGCACAAAGGCTTGTACAGTATATGGGTGGATGAGGTGAGGTATACCATGCAGGATTTTCCTAAACAAACATTGTGTACAACCCAGATTCCAAAAAAGTTGCGATGCTGCATAAAAAGTAAATAAACACGACTCCAATCATTCACAAACAAAAATGTATTTAGTGGCTTATTAGTATTCCATGTACTAATATCCTTAAGTTAATCGTAAATTCCATCCATGTTTGTGAACGATTTGGCCTTTCCAAGATGCCCCTTTTAAACCCAGTCATGATAATTTCATTTCTTACAAACTAACCTGTTAACTAGGCTTGTGTTGATTAGTGATTGGATCATATATTTGACGATTGAAGGGATAATCAGCGATGGGCATTTGCTATGCCAACGCTCAAAATCCTGTCATGGCACAGGAAGCTTCCAAGATAAGAGAATGCAAGGCCTTCTTAGACCCAACTTAGACCACTACACAGACTTTGATGATGACACCATCCATTGTGCTGATGGTTACATCACACTTCTTGCCAGCTTCAATTTCTGTATTTGGTTAAAAATCTTCCACTCGGATATGGTCTTTGGAAGTCTCCCAAAAAAAAGTTTTCAATATCCATTTCTGCCTGGCCAGAGTGGATGAGCTTCACGGAACAATTGAAAAGAGAAAGGGAAATTGCAAATGATCTCTGAAGAAGCGGCACAGGGAGCTCGACTGTAGCATAATTGACATTCGTTCTAACAATGACTGACGACCATTTAGTGACCACAAATAAATGACATTCCTGGCCCTTCTGAATCCACAACAGTTCAGGCATTACACTGCCCCTTTTCCCCAATGCAGCCTTTTGTCATATTTTGACCATCCCCAACTTTACACCAAATTCACTGTCATGTACGGCGTGTCTCATTTTGCTGGAAAGAGCCCAGCTGACATCAGTTTCTCCTCAAAACAAAAAGAAAGGAAAAAAGAAAAAGTGGACTCATCCTGGCAATTCTTGTGTCCACTGCCTCTGTGGAGAGGTCATTCTTTGCCCTGAAGCACATTCAAACCTACTCAAGGAACACGACTGGGCAGGCCAGACATAATTCCATTGAGAAGGAAATGCTTATTAATTTAAAAGCAAAGGATCACTTGCATGACACCGTAATCAACCACTTCATCCAAACGGACGGGAGGATGGACTTCCTTTTCAAGTAATGGGATCACTAAAAGGGTACGTTATTTAAAATCTAATAGCCCACCATGCCTGATTTTATTATAGCCACGATGCCACTTTGAATGTCTTGTATATGTTAAGGTTTGTTTGGGAAAATGGTCAGTCTTTACATTTACCAACTCAGCAAGATAGTCAAATAAACCTTAACATACAAAATATTTTCAATAGATCACCGATCCAGTCTAACAATATTATTATTATATATATTATACACAATATTGCTCGTCTGCTGCAAAATGCCATAATCGCTGTTCACTGTCCATGGTGCTGTCTGTCGCTTGGCTGTGTTCGTGCTGTCATGATGTGTCGGCTTACATGAAATTCTGTTGGTTTGGAGGGCTTGCTGGGGGTGGCTGTCGTGTGTTTTGCACTCCGGGCTGTTTGTCAACATATTCCACTGAAGTACAATCAAAGAGGATTTGCATTTTGCTTAAGAAATCAGCTGTTTTTTTTTTTGTTTTGGTGATAACTCTCACTGTTTGCTTGTTGCGTTGCTAAGGCTGGACCAGCGTTCTGTTGTTGACAGATCTGGTGTTGTCACGGAACCCAGTAAGCAAGGCTGGTAGTTTGTTTTTTATCCTGATGAGGGAAGGGAGGTCAGAGGACCAAGTTTTAAGAGTCATGGTTTGCTACTGCTACTCAAACCATTCTGGCATGATGTGATGTATCTAACCCTATGATCTAACACCTGCATGCTCAAGCCTGTGTTTGTTTACCCAACAGGTGTTTTTGAGCATTCCACAACTTTCCCGCTCTTTGGTTGCCCAGTGTGCTGTGTAGATGTGGGTGTGTTTATTTGTGCTTTAGAATATAACTGAATAACAGAAAATAATGTTTTATTCAACAGCATCGACAAATCTTACATTGCAGTGGCAGGCGGACAAAAAAAAAGTTAATTTCCAACCTGGGCACTAACTGTTTCATTTTGCTGTATGGTGCTGGGCAGGTAGTGTATGCTTTTATAGGTTTTTAGCTGAAAACGGTGCCAAACGGTTGCTTGGGCGGTTGGACCCGGTTGGACCCCCAAACAATGATCTGAAACTCACTATACATTTCTGTAAAGCCATTTCTGTCATCTGCAAGCAACCCCTTTCACATTGTCACATTGTTTTCATAGTCATTTGATGTTATATTATCAATTTCAATGATATAATTACTGCCTTAGTCAAGCCAAGCCAAGTTAAGTCAGGTTACAGTTTGTATATAATATATGTAGTGACTGATAGAGAGCTATGTCACATGGTGCACAGACGATCACCTGAAGCTCCAGACCAGCAAAACCAATGAGATTGTGGTGGACTACAATGCGTCGAATATGGCTGCAAAGATGCTACAAATTGTAAAACGCGGATGCTTCACACATCATTAATCTGCGTGAAATTCTGTCGTACTTAGTGTATGAATTTTTGTGTTATGGCCAAAAACATGTTTTGACCTTCATGACCTTTGACCACAGCCACGGCTATTGCTGAAAAAAAGCTAACTTTCATACAGTTGACAATCTGGAACTGTAATGGCAAATTTATAAGCATTCATTTATAAACATTCATTAACGTATCCTTTTATGATGTTACGTATAATCATGCATGTTGAGACCAAGTATAACTTTGTGAGTCTGTTTTCTGTTAACTTTAAAACACTGCACCACTAT
>JBBPCS010001955.1:0-14225 GCA_037974645.1 Hollardia meadi
TCTGAAAATGGGGGACTATGCATAAAAATGGCTGTAATTCCTAAATGGTCAATGCGATATTTCTGTTCAACCCCTTGGATTAAAGCTGAAAGTGTACCCTTCAACCACATTGTTTCATTTCAAATCCATTGTGGCGGTGTACAGAGGCAAAATTTTAAAAAAAAATGTGTCACTGTTCAAATACTTATGGACCTGACTGTAGTTACTGTATGTCTGCCTTTGCCCATATGTTGACATACACCATTTTAGAACCTGAAACAAAGTGATCAGATTAGGAAAGTTAATGAGTTAATATTACTTGATTCTCACTAGAAACACACTTTAGCATCAAACAATATAAAATGCTGGCATAGACGTGCTGAGCTGACCATTTAGGTATCTGCACAGATACCACGTGTAGACAGTGTCAGAAGCCAGGATTTTATCTGTGGCTTATGGCAGGGGTTCTGAGGACCAAAAATAAACGACAAAAAAACTATAACATGCCAGGATTTCACCACATTCAACACACTTTTGGCTAAGCATCACTGCGAGCCAATATGAATTCAAATTTATTGTAGTCAGGGTCATATTTCATATTTTGGCGTATGGTTGTCTCCCACATCAGATTTTTCATTTCAAAAGTCTCCCTCCAGTCAGAACTGTGTTTTTCTCCTCGTTCCTCAGTTGAATGTTTGAGCTTCACTGTGTAGAATGATGTATGAGCAGAGTCTGACGCTATTAGGCTGTTTTCACATTCATTGCTGAAAGTGTTTCTCTGTGCTCAGTGAAAATCTGATTTGAAGAGGTATGCCTAATGCCCAATTTTGACCCGATTGCGTCGCTGCGACCATCGTCTAGCGTCAGGCCCATCGGTAATGACGAACGGTCTTGTAGTGTGACATAATCAGCGAACAACGACGTGGAGTCTGGGACGCCCCACGACCCCGACTCGAAAATCTGCGTTCTCACCGCTAGGTGCCACTAAATCCTACACACTGGTCCTTTAAAGCAGACATAGAGCCTAGTCAGAGAATGAAAGTCCAACATCACTGGGCCTGGGTTTCAGTTTCAGCGTGAAATACAAACGGCTCGGTGCTCATGTGTTTGCAGGGCAGTGTGATCTTGCAGCCATGCAGCTGCAATACTGTTGAAAGTAAAATGTTGTGATATTTTTAAAAACCTTTTTCAATGTGTTTTGTAAGGACAATTAGACATAGCCCAACCACTAATTTGGATGTGGGGTTTCCTGCGTTGGCATTTTTGTCAACAAAATGAAATGTGCACTCAAACAGCGTTTTGGTCTCATCAAGTTTAGATTTTTCAACCACATTCTATTAGAGTCCTTGTCTGTAGGTAGGCAATTGAACTGTACTATTGGTCACAGGAACAATCTGTATTTGGTTTTGGTGCATGTTCAAGACTGTTGTTGAAGCTACAAATTTTGGTTAGCTTAGTCTGGCTGTTAGTACAACCGCAAACAGCGCAACAAGTTCCTTAGCTCTGCAAGGACATTTTAGAAAAGGTACAGTTACTTCAGTTATATATGTTAATTATGTTGCTAAATTAAAGGCAAATTACTTTAGAAAGGACCACTGTTGTCGACCAGCCACTGGGAATAACTTGTTTACCACTACTTAATACAATAATAATAATACATTTAATTTAGAGGCGCCTTTCATGACACCCAAGGTCACCTTACAGAGTAAAAAACAAACAAAAAAAAAACATAGTTAAAACAACAAAAACAAGATACTTCTGCTATCACACCAGAGGTTACACCCATAATCATTTCTAACGTAGCGCCCCCGAGAATAAGGTGGATAACCTGACATTTCTCAAGTGATAACAAGTAACTAAATACATTTACTCAACCAATGTACTTCAGTACAATTTTGAGGTATTTACTTTACTTGAGTATTTCCAATTTAAGCTACTTCTACTTCACTTCATTTTAGAAGGAAACACTGCACTTTTAACATGTAGCCTAACCTATTACACCAAAGATCATACTAATGTTTCAGTTATGTTCAGGAGAATCCCCCTGATCCCATTTTCTTTTACATTGTATTTTATCTTTCAGGTGACTCACATCAAGGCTCCTAAGACAGCAGAAGACGAGTTTATTGAGATTCAGAGTGCTACAGGAACAGCTATACAACGTTGGGCTGTACGCTCTCTAACACTCTGTAAACTGGTAGGTAGTAACACTCAGTGCAAGAACAGACTGGAGCCTGGCATTTTCCTGGTGGGCCGACAGCCCCGGTGAGCCGACGCACCAGGTCTGGAAAAAATAAAAATAAAAAAACGTTTTTGACCGGCCCATCAAGCAGGTACAGCGGCCCATTGGTTCATTTTCTATACTGACACTGGGCTGGCCCAATCACATATCTTATAGGCCCCACCCCTCCCCCTCTGTCTGTTTCTCATGTGAGGCAGTCTGCGGATGGAAGAAGGCGTTAAAACGGACCAAAAATGCCAGGGCCAATTTTTGGTCCAAGTCCAGCCCTGACTGGAGCTAGCAACATGGTGGCTCAGTGGTTCAGCCTGTTAGGACTGAAGCATCGGGGAGGGTGGATGTGGGTTTGCTTTTGTACTTAGGAATAGTTAGCAAACTTGTTAGCATGTTAAGCTTTGTTTGGTCACTAATGGGACAATAACTTTGTGTCTCATAACTGTCTGCAAATCATTGCTCTTTTGTGGAGCACTTCATACTAGAGGAGGAATAAATAAAAGTAAATGGTGCAACACAGCTTCAATAGCTTCCTCCATTTTGGACTCTGGTTCTCTGTCCATAAAAGTCAGCGCATTACGTGCAGCTTGCTATTAATCAACGGCGTGCATTTGCAGGTCAAATTTCACCAAAGTTGAACTCAAAACACTAAATTTGTGCGGATTTTCTTCTGCATATGAGTGAACCCAAGAATCTAGCATTTCCATTGAATGAATTAGCTGTTTTGTGCTAGTGTGACAAGGCCTTCTTATTGTCCATCTACATTTGAGAGAATGAAATACAGTATGTAATTTGAAAACTCATGTCTAATTGCTATTGGTAATATTTCACAGTTTCACTTCAATTGTGGGTTTTATTCAAAAGCCATCAGATGATCAAAATGCAGCTCAACTCAAAAGGCCAAGAGGCTATTTTATTATTTCCAGAAACCATGAGATTTTCACCCAACTATGACAATAAGGTTAAGGCCAGAGGGTGTCACCTTCCAGTCATATTAATGAATATGTAAACTTAGAATCTGTATAATCTGCCTGGAATTATATTGTGAAGAGGGAGCATATATGTAGCACATGAGAGACTTGGTTCTTGATTCACTGCTGTATGTGCGTATTTGTCCCAGGTGTTGAGGAACGTAGCATCTCTCCTGTCTGCAGAACTGAGGTTTGCTACACTCTTCATGGCCACCATCTGGTTCTGCATGGCTTTCAGGTTAGTTCATGATGTCATGTATTACACCATCAGCTAAGTCAGGGGTTCTCAACCTTTTGTAACTTAAGGCTCATGTCTGATTGTAAAGAATTCCATGGACCACCATCCTAAATATATGATGTAAAAATCGTAGCATGACCAAAATATGAAAAACAAAACAAAAACAAAACTAGGCTGTGACAGGATTTTACCACATTCAACTCATTTGACTTTGCATCACTACCTGCCATTACAAATCCAAATTTATTGTAGACAGGATTATATTTCCTCACCACACACTTTGGAGCTTTTGTCTCGGACATCACTTTTTTGATTCAAAAAACATTTTGTGCCACTGCTTCTGAGGAAACATTAGCTAGTAGTGGCAGACGCTAGCTATAGCTGTGACAGACGTTAGCTAGTAGTGGCAGAACACGTCGTCTAATTTTCAAATCTAACTTTTAAATTATGCATTTTAATTTGACATTTTTTTATTGATGTGAATTTGTGAGCACCTTTTTAAATATAAAAATAACTATCTTTGCAAATTACAAAACAACCAACAATAATAATTAAAATAATCTAACTATTTGGCAGTACCACTGCCTCCGAGGCACACTAGATAATGCTGAATGCTGAATAGCTAGGTAGATAAGGAACGACAGAAACTATGGGGAGACAGAGGAATGTGACAATAATTCACAACATGACCTGATTTCAACCAGGCATGCCACAAGCACAGCCATGCTGACCTCTCTGGGGCCCTAAGCAAAATTCTGCTAAGGGGCCCTCCAACCTGACCCATGAGCCATGTAAACCATTTGGCATTGCCTCACAGTCATACCTGACACCTTATTGCACCCACTACAATCCTCCCTCCATTTAAACAGTTTGCTCCACCTGTCAGTCTAAGAATAATAGACCTATACAGAATAGAAAGAGGTATAAATAAACAATACTGTATTTATTGAACAGAGGCTCCCCCAGATTTCATTTAATACATTTTCAAATGTAATATACTTTGGCCTGGCTCAATGCTTGATGGTTTGCTTAGAGATTCACATACAGTATATATTTCCAGTATATGCCCAGCTAATTAACATTTTGAATTAACAAGGCTATTTAATCAATAGTCAATATCAATCAATTGCTTTCCATCTTGCCAGAGGTAATTAAAATGTTGACAGTGAGACTAGGTAATCATTGTCTTGTTTTAAAACTATCTGTGCCTATAAAGAGTGCCATCATGCCCACATATTGTCTAGACTGATCCTCACAGAGATTGCTGCTGGAAAGCGTGAGTTTAATCTTGTGCTTGCGAGACGCGGCTCTCTCTTCGATTCCGAGCAGCTACACCGTTGGCGTTTATCAAACGTAATAAATAGTTGTATTTTTCTCTAAGTTTTGTCAGGCATGAAGTCTGGCAAAGGCTGGCAAGCAATCAAGACACAGACAGACTGAGATTCACTTCACTGCCCAGCTAGGTTAGCAAGACAGTCAGACTAGAGAGAGATGCACTGCCTGCTAGCACATCAACTTAACACTGCTGTTATTTGCTGACATCAAACTTGGAGAGGAGAGAACAAGCTTACCTGACTGCTGTTCCCGCAATTCGCTCTCATGGAGTTTTTTTTCCTTTTCTCGTGCCCAGAAGGATAGTTGCGCTTCATCCTGTCATCAAAGTCATGTCAACATTACACTTGCATGAGGGGGAGGTGGGGCCTTGCTTATTTTGCGGGCCCTATGCAATGTGTAGTGAAGAAACATTGTACACGTATCAGATTGCTGGTCGACAAAGGACACCTCAAAGAGCAAGGCCCTTTAAAAAATAAAAAGACATTTAGAAAGCAAAGGAACAAGAGGCGAAATGTGATGAAGAGGCTGGGGTGTTTGTGTTTGGGTGGAAATTAAATTTTGGTTGTTTTATGCACCTTCTCTTGATTCAGTCTTCTCTTGATCTGCATTTTTTCACAGTTACTATGGTCTGTCTGTTTGGTTCCCTGACATGATCAAACACCTTCAGTACGAGGAGTATGAGTCCAAGGTCAAGGTAAGGCAAACACCAATGCACAATATGTAATTCAGCAGTACATTTTGATCTTGTTACGGGAGTGCCAGGAACACAAGGGAGGGGTTGGACCGGACAGGTTAAATTAACTGTTTTATTAAATACAGGCAAACTCAAGTCTTAGGCAGGCAAGGGTCAAAGCCAATAACTTAATAAATAACCAAAATCCAAAACCAGGCCGAAAACAAATGACGAGCACAAGAAAGACAGGCAGGAATGGAGATACACATGGTCGCATTCACAATGAACTGACAAGGACAAAAAGGAAACTCACACACTTTAAAGGGCAGGTTAACAAGGAGCAGGTGAAACTAATCAGGGTGGGGTAGACAATCAATGTGGAGGGAAAAGAACAACAGGAGGAAGTGTAAAGCAGGACAAGATACAAGAGGAAAGGACTACAAAATAAAACAGGAAATAAACTAGAAACTCACACGATAACATAGGAAGTAACTAACAAATATTAACTACAAACTCAAAACCATAACATAGGAAAATAAGCCTAACACCCTAAACACTGAAACCCTGACAGATCTCGCCTCATAAGCAAATTTGTGGTTTAAATTGGCAGTGCTTGGTTTAAAAAAAAAAACCTGCACAGAAAACTGATTCATGCTGTTTTGTCTCTATTTAGGTGTTCCATAAAGAACGAGTGGAGAACTTCCATTTTAACTTTACTTTAGAGAACCAGATCCACAAAGAAGGGGAATACATCCATGACAAGTAAGTTTCACTGTGTCACCTTTTGGACACAAATCTAACACACAGATTTCAGGTTTGAGGTATGTATACATACATATACTTTACGGTTGGTGGTTCGATCCCCAGCCCCTGCAGCCACATGTCGAAGTGTCCTTGAGCAAGATACTGAACCCTACTGAATGCCTACTTGTAGTGTAAAGTGCTTTGAGTGGTCAAGCTGACTAGAAAGGCACTGTATATAAATACAGGACATACTGTACCTTGTTATTCCATAGTTTCAATTGAAATGTGAGATCATTTCTTTATATATCAAGCAACTATATATTTAGTGCTTAGTCTTTTTTCATATCATGGCCATCATCATATCATTTGGTCCTCTTCTTCAGTGGTACATTGTCAGTGAGTAGAGAAAGATTTTAACTTTTTTGGAGAATCATCAATATTATTATAAAACCACTTCACTATTTATGTACTGCACTTTCTCTTGTATCTTGTCTTTTAGTTAAGTCAAAATGTCTCTACCTTCTGTACACATAATGCTGTGTGCTAAAACTTATTTCAATATTTATGCACAACAGCACCAACATCATTAGCTATTTGGAAGCAGTCAGCAGTGTGAGAGTGGTCACACACAGCCTCATCTTTTTTTTTTTCAACCTGTCCTGTCCAGCAACATAGACATGCAGAATGACAGATCTGGATGCCTTATAGTGCCAGGCAGATTTGCTCTGCAAGGGAGGAGTTTAGTATCCTCCACCTGTTGCATAAACTTTTTTTTTGTTATTTATTTATTATAGAATTGGGCAAGGGGACTGGACCGGACCGGACAGGGGGATAGGGAGAGTGAGAGAGAAAGGAAGTCAGAGAACAGAGAGGGATTTGGGGGCAAGAGAGAAGGAGAGAACAACAACTACAACAAGAACAGCAATAACAACAATTTAAACAACAACAATAACAGCAAACACAGCAACTATAGCATCAAACATTAACATTGTAATCATCACAATGCAACCTTATTGTGTGTGCGTGTGTATGTGTGTGTGTGTGTGTGTATGTATGTGTGTGTGTGTGTGTGAGTGAGTGAGTGAATGAATGTGTACGTGTGTGAAAGCTCATCACTGGATGTAGTTGTGGGTTAACGTGGGGGGTCGCAACCACACCACGCCGAACCCAAGCGGTAGTCAGGCAGGGACCCAAGGCACCAGAGCACCCGCAGCCCCACAGAGTGGGAGGAACCCGAGGCCACGTTCCCCAGGGACAGCCACGCGTCCGCCCCTGTGGAGAACCAGTGGGGGGACAGGGCGAGAGCCCTCCCCCCCAGCCAGGGACCGGCCCCCAGAAGGACAGGAGATAGCACCCCCAGGACCACCCCAGAGGGAGCTGGCCGACGCCCACCCCAGACCCACCCCATCCCCCACCACCACGGACCTACCCGGCGCCCAGGCAGGGATAGGCGCCCCCGACCGCAAGGCCCCAGCAGCACCCCACGCCCCAGCCTGCGCAGGGCCGACCCCCCAAGCGGCGGGTTCCCCCCGTCCCCCATCTCCCAGTGCCCTCCCCCCAGCCACCCGACCCCACCTCCCGCAATCCCCCCAGTGTTCAGTCTCTCCAACATGTGGTGATGGTACAGTTCACTTGAAGTGAGCAACATAAATATATGGCAGCTTTGGAAACTGTTTGGAAACTGTTTGGAAAAGATATTAGATGCAGAGATACAGGTTTTTTTTTTAAATCCAAGAACCTTGCTTACACTGGTTTTGGTTTGGAAGTCACTGAATCTAAATGTTCTCTCTTCTTTTACAGTTTGCCCTCGGCCTCTTTTTCTCTCTGAAAGCCACTTCTCCAGTATTTTGATGCCTGTTACCAGGGTGCTACATCATCCTAATCTGACGCGACTGGCATAAATGTCTTCGACAAATGAACAAGAAATCAGTTTTGGAGTTACAAGTGCATGGCTCGGCGTTTCAGTGTTTTACCACAGCTCTGCAGTGTGTGCACAGTTAGAGATGGCGCTGATCTGGGCTCGAGATTCCTCGCATGCCTGTCGTTCTGGGCAAGCACTACAATCGCATCGGACCCTATTGGAAATTCATTTCTCCAGGCAAATGTGATTAGCAGGCCACTCCTCTAAAACAAACACACAATAAGTTCTGTCAGCTATGTGGATTAGGTGGAGAGACAGGGAGATAGGGAGGAAAAAAAAGACTAGCTTTGTATTTCTAAGAGACAGCGTGCTTCTGTTTTCTCTTGAGCCATCTGTCCTGTTCCTCTACACTTCATCTGATGTGAAGCAGGAAGGTGCTGCAGTGATCCACAACCTGATAAAAAGGTGTGGACAAAAAGGCTCTTTTAAGTATAATCTCTGAACACTGGAAGCCTTCACAGACAGACAAATTCACACCCCATGCTTTCCCTTTACTTCTGCACCCAGCAACACATGGTTTGGGTCCTATTGTGCGACTGCTGTAAGTGATAAAAGCTGTTTCCTCAGCAGACTCTACTGTGAATTCAAAAAAAAGAAGAAAAAAAAAGAAAACTGAGAAAAATACCCTGACCCTTTTTGGACTGACGGTGCAAGACATTCTGTGGTTACTGTCTCTCATAAACAAGCACATGGCCAACTGAAGACAGCAATCAATCTTAGGTGGGGAGAGGAGTTTTACAGTGAGGAAAAAAAAGTCAAAGAACCAACCTGGGGGTTGCGAGCTTGGGTGATTTATTAAGATGAGGAAATAGAGTTCATTTTGAATTTGTTTCGGGAGCGCGGGTGGAATGCAGCGATGCCGTTTGAATGAGGCTGTGGACCAATGTTGTTGTAGGTGCTGAATGTGGCAGAGTGTGGTTATAGAGGCTCTTTTATGAGCCCTATCACAGTAGTGCAGACAGTCCTCTGGGCAGGCCACAAACCTCCACACAAGCTTGCTTGCTTGAGTCTGAGTGTGGACATCAGGGCCCAGGCACAGGGGACCTACAGAGACATTTGTGCTACCCTATGTATGACTAACAGCCCCACTTTTGCACGCTCGTAAAACCATTTTCACCTTGTACATCGCTCCCTTGCTTGCCACTTGTGATATCAATGATGCATGGTAGCAGACCTTCATCAGAATACCTCAGGTAGTGATTAAAGTTTATTCCAGCAGTACCCCTGCCTGCCAAGGGGGCCCAACAGGCCCACCACCAGGTCTTTTACAAGCAGAAGCAGTGCCCTGTGGCCTCATTTCATCATCTGACCTTCAACACGCCACCTCTTTGTGTATTGTTTGTTTCACACAATGCCTCAATACAACAGCAACATTATAAATCCGAACGCCACAATAAAAAAGGCGTAACTCTTCCAAATTTTCTGGACTAAGCTGCAGTATTTATTTTGTGTTTATGTGTTTTTTTCTCCCTCCATTTGTCTCTCTCGCTGGCCCTCTTGTGGTGATTCTGGCCTTGCAGATTGCTGTGCCAGTAAAAATGTCAGACTTCATTACTCCACTCAGTAGAGAAGTTGCCTTCAATATTGCAAGCTTAATAACTTCCAGGCCAAGCACGGAGCACATTGCATGCAGTCTGTGCCGAGAGGCCGAGGCCAGGCCCGACGAGGGCCATATCTGTGCCCCAGAGCCTCGACCCAGTCTCACACCTCCCGGACTGCCTCATATCCAGGGCAGGGTATATCATACCATAACAGTGCTGGCTTTGCTGCTATTTACAGGATGACAGTGGTGCAATGTGGTAACCAAAGATAATTTTTAATGCACTGCTACTACGTTTTCAACAGGAGGGAAGGAGTTCCAATATTATATATTTGGATACCACATAAACATTCACTTCAGTGCATTTGAAATATGTTAGGGTTAAACCCCAAAATAAAACCTTTCAATTCATCAAAATCTTACTGTAGGTTCAGTGTTTCAAGTTACACAGAAATGTGGAAATCAGCACTCCATTTTGTCAAGTTAAATAATCAGATTTCTTTCTAAACCATCAGTGGTTTAATCAAACTATGCATGCAGTATGTAAAATATATATTTTATTGGCTGTCTGGTTTTGAATGTATAAAAAACAAGATAAGCATCTTGATTTGTCTTTGAAACTGATCTCAGTCTTGGTGTTCCATTTAAGTGCAAGAGGTGGGCAGCAGGTCATTCATTAGTGGGTACTGTGGACCTGGGTTTCACATTAATGAAGAAACGCCTTTAGGCATTCCTTAAAAGAGTTTTCCAAGGTTGAAAATGGGCTGTAGTAAGAACGATACTTCAAAATTGTTTTGTTTTGTTCAACCTTTTAAAACCAAAGACAAAGAGCAGATGTGTAAGGAATGGATTAAATAATGTGTTTATCTGCTCGAACATAAGCTGCAGTCGTTAGCCTGCCCATCTAACTTGCTTTCTACCCACAGTGGTAAACAAGCTGCATCCAATTCCAAGCAGCATATCATTAGCTAACTGTTTTATCTTGGGTGACAGATTATGTAACCAAAAAAAAAAATCATGTTCACAACTAGCACTTTTACTTCATAGTATCTCTGAACTGTGTGGAAGCTATCCTGAATGCTATCAGAGTTAATATTAAAGCCAGGAGCTCTGTTCTATGTATAAAAATAATATAAATGGCAGATGGTAAATGGCCTGCATTTATATAGCGTTTTTCTAGTCAGCTTGAACACTCAATGCGCTTTACACTACAAGTCAGCATCTTGCTCACGGACACTTTGACATGTAGACTGCATGGGTCGGGAATCAAACCGATCACTGGACGTCCGCTCTACCACCTAATATACCCCTAATATGAACAAGTATGTAAGCTAGGCAGCCAGACAGGGTTATGCCAGAATGAAATAACAGTCAGATCTCACAGTGTACAGCATTTTCAACCAACTCATGGATCCATTACCATTCTTCATTCATTACCTAACAATCATTAGCTGATAAAATCTGCTGGTGACGGGTGTTTCAGCCAACAAAATTGATTAATCAGTGGCTTTAAATGCACAGCCTTCTTTTGTCTATCTCTGCCTAAAATAAATGACTAATCATTTCCAAATCTACTAAGCATTTTGAGTGGTAATTCTGCTGACGTTATTGTAAACTGGATATGTGCCATGAACGGTCAATTTCTGGAATTAAGCTTAGGAAGTTGTGGGAAAATTTGCAGTGAGGACTAATTTTTCAAACTAAACAACTTGCTTTTATAAATTAAAGAACACATACTAATAGTGGAAAGTGATGAAAGCACATGTCCCCTGAACTGAAAAACACAAGAGCAGTTACAGAGAACGGATTTCTAATAAGAAAAATCAAGAGACTCTGGGGACAGGAAGAAGGAGAGAGGGTAGCAGAGAAACAAAAAGCAGATCTTTCCTTGGCCCTCCCTCGTGTGAAACTGTCCATAGGTTGTCCTCCAAATCATGGAAGTTAATTGAAAATATTTACATTAGCATGACAGGTGGGAGAGGTTCAGTATCCTCTGTGTAAGGCTGTGTCATGCTGGCAGGAAAATGGGCTTGCTAATTAGCAATATGTCTGATGAAGTCCATGCTCCGTGTGGCATATTTTAAATGAACCAAGGCCTGGTCAATCAGGCTAGGAGCAGAGCTCTGCAGAGAGCATGTGTGCGGAAAAAAAAAAACCTTGAGACCTTGTTACCAGTGACATTCATATCTGTATTAACCTCACAAATGTTTGAAAACTGCTGCTGGAATACCTGAAATGAAAAGATGAAGAGTGGAACAGACTTGTGAGAATGTATCTCTTCCCTTGATAAAGGGAAACAGATTGGAAGGAATCACATTGAAATTTGGGGAATGTTTCGTTCCGTCGGTGTCTGGGACATTCTTGTCATTTTTTGTTACAAGTAACAAACCTAAAAAGGAAAATGTGGAAAAGCCAAGAACTCACTGATGGTACAGTTGGTCCTAAGAAAGATTTAAGTTTTTACTGTTGCACCTGGCTTAGCATATTGTTCCACCATTCACTGGCAACGCTTGTCTTCCAACCACAAACACTGAACAAGAAACCACTAAATTAATTTCAAGACCTTGGCACGTTATAAAGCTCCTTGGAGGGCTTTGTAACGCCTGCTCCTCGAGGCAAGTGTTAACAATTCCATCGGCTCGAAAAAGTGAAAGGACATTGAGAGTGAGGTGCCGTAAGTGAAAGTACTAAATGTGACTGACTAATATGAGATCTGCTCCGTTGCTTCCACTGAGTGCTAAAAGTCTAAATAAAGAAGGCCGAGGGTGATTGCGGGTGAGTCCCTGCGTTGGGGAGCTTATTTCTGGGTTGGGGTCGTGGGATGGCAAGGCCAGGCCACCTGGGGCTCCTGGAGCTGGAGAACTGAGTCTTGGAGTCTTTTACACACTGGGAGGTGAGGATTTTTATTAAGATCTATGGTGCCAGGTTTAACAGCAATAGAGCCCCCAAATAAAAAAACAAAGTTTGAGGTAAACACTGACATTAGAGCTTGATGACAGCTGGATAACATTTTTTAGTCTGGCTCTACTCACCTACTAAGATCACCAGCCTGTGTTTGGCTCCACTCTGCCTGCGGTATGGGGTGACCTCCTCGTACGTGGGCACGTCAGCCATGTCATACATTTCACTCTTCTTGCACTCGTACATGGACTTGTTGGTCTTCTTGTCCCTCCTGCTGAAACGGAAGCTTCTCCTGAAGCCAGCTGCAGGTCAGGATGACAGAGAACGGGAAAGGACAAGAAAGACAGACATTAAACTAAAATATACAAAATAAATAATGTTTGTGTCAGTATGCGTCTACGAGAGTGTCTAAATTCTGCCACAACTGTACACACACATAAGCCCGCAGCTGTGCAATTCGATTTATGATTGTTTCAGTGTCTTGGCGAACACCTCCACAGCTCCATGTCCATTACCTCATATTGTACTGTGCAGCTCAGTTTTATGACAGCTGTCTTTGCTGTAGGTGAAAGAAGAGCAGCGTAACACACAGCCAAACAATTTCCCTGGATCTCACATTCAAACACTTTATTCACATTGTCCCCTGGTGGCATGTAGAGTTAAATTTTCTTATTTTGTGCATATCTCTTGGAGAATGTGGTGAGGTTTTAAGGATTATACATAAGCCATACAGAACATCAGTGGATGTTGTTTCTCATTTCCTCTTTAATCAAGGTATGAGTGACTCATCCTTGTTTTTTTTAGATTTGTCTTAAATCTTGTGGTCACCAAAGCCAGAATTCTGCTATGAGTCTGTTGTTTGAAAAAGAAAGCAACAAGATGTTCTTTTCATGTAATTGACTGCTACAGGATGTGAATTTACTGCGAGTTGGTTAATGGTTGTTCGTGCAACTGTCAAGCTATTATTTGCAGTTCATTTACATTGAAACTTTAGAGGCTACGGCTGTCTTGTGTGTGTGCGGGTCACTTTACAACAGCAGTCATCTCTGATTGGTTTATGGTGTGTGCCGTGTCCTCAGACCGCTGTGAAAAAAAGGCTTCCACAGTGATCCAAGAGTGCACACGCATTGATGACTACGATTTCATATTTTACGACAGATGTTGGTTCAACCCAGAGACGTTATAAGAGACGAGACAAACCACTTAAAGCAATTTGAATAGAAAAGTCTGTAATGCCAGAGATGGCGGTAGTATGACACATATTCAGAAAGGGATGAGCTGACATGTTACATCACGGCCCTCTGAACTGAGCTGTAGTTGGTGTCGTGAAACCTTGCGCATGCATAGTAGCATAACTAGGGATGTCGTGATATACCGGTATTGACGGTTACCGTGTTAATTAAAAGTGACATTTTTAATACCATGTTAAAAATTCACATATGATAATATCGTGTAAAACCCAGATCCTCTTCCGTTTCTTTCCGTTACCGCTTTCTCACAGTGGGTGGCAATGATGTGCCTACGCTGTGTGCCGTTCTTCATAAAAACAGGAGGAGAAGAAGAGCTTAGCTAGTTAGCTAATCCTTCGCTAAAAGCACAACCGCATGTGGTCACTACTGCCGCGCATCATGTCAGAGGAGGCAACAGACAAGAGCGGGACACTCTACCCTAACCAGAAAAGAGTTAACTC
>JBBPCS010001956.1:0-14222 GCA_037974645.1 Hollardia meadi
GTGTGTGTGTGTGTGTGTGTGTGTGTGTGTGTGTGTGTGTGTGTGTGTGTGTGTGTGTGTGTGTGTGTGTAAATGGATAAAAGTTTTCTTACCTGTCTACAATATATGTGCCATCATGTGACCTCACAGAGAGACACATAAGTTTGTCACTGTATGTGTAAACACGCGCCTGTGTACTGTGGATTAAATGCTGGGAGAAAAAGGAACACTTGGTCCTCTAGAAGGAAGGCAGATTCATTGTTTACCTCATCCTCACCCCCCATTACCTCCACCTAGCCTCACATACTTGTGCAGACACATCAAACCCAATCTTAGCTTGCGAAAAATGCATTAGGCCTAAGTGGCCCAGAGTTTATGTTCTTTTAGGGGAAAACACAGACAGGAAGAAAGCAGGGGCTGAGAGCATGGCGGGTCCAAAAGGAATTTCTGATATTATGACAGGAGGGGAAAGGCCTGTAAAGATACAGTTACATATATGGTCACTAAAATTGTTATTATCATTCCTGGAAATGTCTCTTTAGTTTAAATATTACAAATAACTCCTCTCAGAGGGTACAGCCACAGTGAGGCTGCATAGCATTTAAAAGATGTTTCGACTCCTAAAGGTGATATCTGTCTCTATATATCTTACATATTACATGAGCTGGATCTCATAATAGATCTGTCAGTGCAGAAAACCATGTCTGATTTTGACATAATCATCAGAGAGCAAGAAAAAAGAAAAAAAAAGCAACAACAAAAGAAATGTAAGAAGATATGACATCCGTCTGGTTTGAAAAGACCAAACAGTCTTTTGACTCAAAAGTAAGTTGAGGTGTGGTGTCTCCGTGTTGATTTAAGTCAACCCTCTCTGGAAAGGTCATTGCCTTCCCTGAGGATCTTTACTGTTTTTCTCTTTGAAGAGCTGGTGTTTAGTTTCAAACTTCCTTTATTAACCTCAGAATCAACAAATACTGTTTTATGAGAAGAGGACGAGGATGCAGTGAAGTCAACAAAGCTCCGAGGTCAAGATGAAAAAGCTCAGCTAACAGCTTGACCGAATCAGTAATACATACAGTTGCAGATAGAGTGAGTGGGCCACTGTGTGAACACGACTTGATGGCAAACACAAACACTACATCTGTATGAGAGGTAAATGGCTACTTGTCAGGCAAAAAGCGTATTTCTCCATTGTTGGACATATTTGTGATTGACATCAAATGAGGACACTAATCCACGCAACTGTTGGATTAATGCAGTGGTTTTCAAAATATAGGGCACAGCCCCCCCGGAGGGGCATAGAGCCATTTTTATTATACTTAATAAGATGAAGCACATTTTGTTGTGTAGTTTCTGTAAAGACCCGATGAATCTAATGTATATACAGTATATATATGTATATATAGCAAAACAATTTTTTCTAAAAGTAGTACAATGTCCTATATAAATAACCCAGCTTTCTATGTGGTATTGTTACACTACATTATTACATTATCTTCATAATGATGCAGATGATTTGTCCAAAGCAACTTACAATAAGTGCATTCAGACTTCATAGGCACAAGAGCAAGTGAGGAGTTCGTTTGCAAAAAAACAGATAAAAGCCATTCTTTGGAGTGCACAAAATTATTTATTTATTTTTATTTAATTATAAAATATATCATATATTTTATTAAATTTAGGAAAATAAATGAATCAAAAACGAGATTAAAGTGTAACGGTGAAGCAAAAAACTTAAAATGTGTTCAGTAAAGAAAGAAAGGTTGGCTTAGTTAGAGACGAGCATCCACAGGGCCTTCAGGGTGATGTTGCACTAAATCGCATGAGGTACAGGAGTGCAGTGCTCGTAACGAAGCGAGGGATTTGACCATGGCTTTCTGTTTTATCGTTTGACTATCATTTGATTTTGATTGATGCTGGATTCCTGCCATCTACAACACAAAGTAAAGCTTTTTCTGTGCATAGCATAGTGGATTTTTGGAGCTGTCAGTAGCAGTAATTGTTACACACTGTCTGATCACAGTGGTGAATGCGCTCGTATACCGTATGCGTTTGTGTGTGTGGTAGGTTATAGGTTTGTTCAGATTCTAAACCTAGACACCGTGTGAATTCACCTCTGACCTACTGAGTATTACAGCCTCACAACCTTTCACACTCCACTCCACTGCAATAGGATCAAACACACCGACACACTTGAACACATGCAGACACTCAAACATCTGCACGAAAAACGAATGAAGAGTTGTTTTCGAGTACACAAAATATACACAAAATGCTCCAATTATGGCAACACTTCTGTCAGAATGTGAATCCGCTCGCTACAATTGAGCTGCAGTCCCTTTCATGTGGTGGGTCAACATTCAACAAGATATCATTTCACAGGAATGAGAAGTGTGTATGATTTTTATGAGTATAAAAGAAAACATTCTCATAAATTCTGGCAGGGCGAGAGTCTGTCCTGGCTTGTAGGCCTGGGAGAGGGGAAAAAAAAGAGAGATAAAAGACAGCAAGGCCTCTGACTTGGCACCCGAACAGGAATAGAGGGATCTTCTACATACATAAATCACTCTCTCTTAATTCATCCCTTTATCCTGTGGGACAAAGTGCAGGCAGGCCCTTGGCTAGGGAGTTGCTAACAATATTGTGGCTGCTCACAGGGAGGTAAGAGAGTGGAACTGCTATTACTGTAGATGTTAACAGTGTAAATACAGGGTACAAGAAGCATATTACATCCAGTGCAGAGTGGCTGTTAAAGTAAATTCTTTTAATTCTTTTTGTATAATAAAAAATAATCATAAAGTGTCATGATGTTCGTTTGAAGTGTTCAACAGTAAAAGGTTGTGAGAAAGGTACTCATTATTATTAGTTTTATGATGTCTATGAAATGACATGTTGTGTTTGGGCTCATTTTAGAACTTGGCACAAGGGTTGCAGCGTGTGCAATTCTGTTATGAAGTGGATAACGATGAAATATTGAGGGCTGTCTGCCATCCACACACACACTAGACAGGCAGCCTTGAGTTGTGTACAATGCTCGTATCAACATGCACATGTACACACGCCTTTTTCTGTCATCAACACAGCATCACCTCTTAAGGTACCATAACATCAAAATATCTATACTGACCTCCCTGTTGGGCCTCTGGTTCTGGGTCAGGCCAGGGTTAGCAAGCTGACCCTGGGACAGTTTCTGGGGCTGCAGGGCTGAAAGTTTGTCCTTTAATTCTTGGTTCTCCTTCTTCATCTGTTCCAGCTCCTCCAGCCGAGCCCTATCCTCCCGCTCCTTCTGCTCACGCAGATTTTCGATCACTCGTTCCTGAGATAATAAGATAGACGAAGAAGAGGGGAAACAACATTTGTTGAAAAGTCTGCCTAAATAGCTATCATCTGCATAAACGCTTGTTCCGATTTAAGAAATCTTATAAAATGGATTTTGATTTTCTTCCAGTGGGCATAAGATTGTCAGCCCTTTATGATTGCAGTTCTTTCCTATTATTATTAAAAAACTGAGCCAGTCTCTAGCTGAATAGACGTGCCAGCATGATTTGCAAAATGAAGCCAAACACAAATAAATGCCTGTCATAAATACTACTACTACTAGAGATCAGAGCCAAGTAGAACAGAGAGAGGGAGAAGGAGGAAGCAGGAGAAGAGCTGAGGGACAGACACAGATTTATTGAGAACAGATCAGACAGTATGGTAGATCACTTCCTAACAACACCGCATTGCTTTCTGATAAACCAAGTTGGAATGCTTACATAGTAATTTTCTCTATTCTCTAATCATATCGGACAGCAGGAGGACTACAGTTTTGGGCATTGGCCTGAGACCAGGTGCACACCATGGGTGGCAGATCATGCAAAATGTGTGTAGTAGTTGTGTTTAGGTGTATGTGTGTGTGTTTAGGTGTAGACTGAAGTGATTATCAAGGTGTTTACTCAGGTGTTTATTTAGGCACAGAGCACAGCTCAGCAATGAGGCTTTACGATGTGGCATCACCACATGATTGGCAGCTTTAAACCCCTGGGTAATTGGACAAATACACCAGCTAACTAGACCTGGCACAGTAACACACTCCATAGTGGGTTTTGGACGGGAGGATAAGAGTGAGAGGGACAAAGAGAGGGAGAGAGGGACCACATGGTTAATAGATCCTGGGTGTTTTCCCCACATTCTGAAATATTTCTAGGATGTTTGGGAAAGAGACCAGGATGCGATAATAAAACCTACTTCAATGAGGCTTAAGTGTGGAGTGCATGTAAACACAACAAAAACTCATAAAAAAACACACACATAACATCACAGACAGGGGCACACACACACCAAAGAGCAGGGCTCGACTTGGGCACAATGCCCTAGCCTGTTAATTAGAACCACAGTACTGTGGCTAGCAACTGGCTCCAAGGGCAGGTTTGTGACAGGGTGTGTGATTAGCAACACACACACTCACTCTTGTAAACACATTACACACACCCTGTGTTGACCACAAAATCTGAGAAGTTCACCAAAGTTCACCTCATCACAGCTGAATTATATGTAGGCTGCATCAGAAGTGGTTTCTAGGTAAAAAAAAAAAAAAGAAAAGTGCAATGGCAGAAAAGGGGTTTACAGTTTACTGAGCCATTATGCTATTCATTTTAAAGTCTGTCTGCAACAAAAACAAATTTTGGTGATAAAAGATCATTTTAAGTGAAAACATTGATGTATTGTGTTGGTCCACGTGTTGCAAACGGAATGAAACACACTTGAGCCAAGTTAAGTAAAATTTAAAAAATTCTTTATTAAATGGATATAAATGAAGTGTGATTGAATTAAATACAATACGGAGACAAACATACACACACACATATCCGTTTACTCTTCAAGAACTCAAGCACCCCTGTGTCCGACTCCAATCAAGTTGCTTTCCCATGATCTTGTCATAGCACTTGACATTGTGTTAAAAAAATATTTTTTAACATTATCAGCCAACTCAGCACTAATGTTGAATCAATACCAAAGGGAACTTCTGAAGAAAACATTGAGTTCTATCTCACACAGGCTCCGCCCTCTAAGTCCTGCTGCCTCGCAACCTTTCATTCTTCGGCGATCAGCAAGTTTGCCCACTGATTGTATGATCTTCTCCATGGATGGAGTTGCCACTTCAACAGCCTCAAGAGTGTCCAGGATCCACCACTGCCTGCAACAGGGCGAAGTGGTTGGGATTCCAACGCTGGTGGGAGGAGAGGACCCTTTGTCGTGCACAGTCGCGTCAGTGCTTTCCTTTCTACAATGTTTGTTGGACAGGGGACTGTCTCATGCCACCATTAAGGTGTACGCTGCAGCCATTTCCTCCTGTCATGAGGGGTTTGGCGACACACCTGTCTTTAGCCACCCCCTGGTGAAGTGGTTCTTTCAAGGGGTGAAGAGGCAGCAGCTGGTGGCGCGTGCCTCCTCCCCATCTCCTGGGAGAATGGAATTCTCCCGATTAGCTATCTCAGCAGAATCCGTGTGTGTGTTTTTATTCAGTCAGAGCTCCCTCAAACAGCCGAGCTTTTACCATTAGAACTAACTGTATATCTATCTATATCTATTATGGACAAATAAAATGGTCAATTTCTTGATGTGTCTCTGACTGAAAGAGCACTTCTTTTCATGTGTAGTTCTGATGATGTGTTAGATGGATCACTCAAATTTTGTCATTGAAGCTCCTTTAGAATATTTTCTGATGACCTTGTTACATCAGTCCCTAACACACAGAAATATGCACTTGGCAGGACAGGGAACAAGTTAACAGCTAAAGTTGCAAAATAAATAGCTTCTATAACAACAAACGTAACATGTACACATACACACATAGAGTATGTGCACAGTAGAACCCTTAAAAATGTGGCAGCCACTGGAAATCAAGCAGTACAGCTGGACATCTACATACTGTGTCCTAACTGGGAACTCTATAAACTCTCAGTGCCAATAAAAACTAAACCAGCATCAATCTTTTAGCCTACACTACAAACAAACATGTAAATGTGAACCATTTTTTAGCCCTTAGCACCAAAACTATCATTTTTTAGACTACAGTACCAACAAATGTGCTAGCCAAGACTTCAAACATGCAACAAAGCTAAGCAAGATCGAGTCATTCTGAAATCAAGCCAGTCAGTTCAAGGTATATTGCCAGACAAGGATTTGACATCTCCATGATCATGATCGGTTCTGTATATAACATCAAATCTGCCCTGTGTTCAAGCATGTCTCCAATTAAAAATCACTGGCACCCTTGTAGCCATAATTTCAAATTTATAAACACGATGAAAGAATTGTGTAGACAGAAAAAAAAACACCATTAGCATTCCAGCTTCCCAAAAGTACCCCAGTGCATTCTACTGAAAACAGAACATCACAGTGGCCAGCGAGGCCATTTAGTGTTAGTGGCGGCATGCAATCTCAGTAGTGTTGAGATGAGGCTTTATGGAGACCAGCTGCTGTCTCATGTTGCCAGCAAACAACAAACGCTGAATGTTTACGACCAACATCCTAGCCGTCCACTCACCCATCCATCCACCCATGTGGAGTAGGTCTGCTTAGGTCACCTTCATTCATGTGGTAGTTCACTTCTGTGACACACTTCTGTGCTCTTACACCGTAATCCAGTTTTAAAAAAGCAAGACATTATGACTGTATTGTCCAGTATTAGAGCCAATTGATGAGATTGGCTCTTGTAAGGTAGGGACGGTGGTAAGGTTCCCGTGATACCAGAATTTTAAACCTTTCAACAGGCACACAAAATGGGTCCTTTTTTTTCTTGATTCTGGTACAGAAAAAGTCACTAAACACATACCAACAGATTTGGTATGACTGGGGTTGAAAATCTGATAGGAGATCTGTTTATTTTATAGCTTCAGTACTTTCAATACTTAGCAAAACTTAGTAGGAAGTTAGATACAAACTTCATATTTTACTAAAACATTAGACCTGGGGTCTCATTTATAACCATTGCGTATGCACAAAACGGGGCCTGAAACAGGCGTACGCCACTTTAAACTCTGTGCCATGTGTATGAATAGGGGAAATTGGCGACACAGATGGTGAAAAGGTGAATTGAAGCCAGAGTGTATAATGATGCCTCTCACATGTTTAAATTCACTTAATTTCAAATGTTAATTAGGCCTATAGATCCACCTTATCGTAAACATTCAAACCAACAGTGTTATGTACTCTCGGTTTGTGAGCCTTAGCCAAATTGTTGCATGAGCACATTTCAGTTTGAAAAGATATAAGCCAAAAGAAATCTTAAATCAAAGTCTTAATATGTCATCAGCGCTGTCTCACCATCACAGTCCCCACCCCCGGAGCACAGAGGAGAGAGCCGGACTGTACGGAAACTAACTGATGAAATTATCATCAGCCGTTGTAGAAATCCAAGATAACATCAAATGGCATTAAAGAATTACGGAACAGAGCTAATACTGTGCACCACAGGTTTTAATGGTTTTATGAATCAGAATATTGTTTTTGCGCACACCATTTTTGGCTCTTGTGCGGACGTACACTTTTAGTATGAATCCTATGCACTGTTTTATAAGCGAAACCCCTGGACTGTACGCATCCCATTGGGACTTTACTGGCCATTGAATCTTTACTGTCTCTCTCATTAGGTTCACTCGTAGTCGCTCATTTTTTTTCCTCTATATGTCTGCAGCTGTGTTATCGGTTACTGAATTGCATTACCCACTCTGTCTCGTCTTTCATATTTCTTGCAGAAGTTATTAATCTTTTGCTTTACCTCCACCCTTGCATTCCTTGACCTCTCCCTCCCTTAATTCTGAGGCCACCTCTTCCATCAGGGGTGTGCCTCTTCTGCCATTCTCCTTTCCCGTGCCTCCGTTCCTCCTCCTGTCAAAACTTTTATCCTCCCCTGATTCGATAGATCATTCCCTCCCTATGTTCAGCACAGTTACAGACAGGGACTAATCCTCTGTCTATGTTCACCTTAGACCTCTTGTCTCTCAGTGCCTCCTTCCCTCCCTTACTTTTTTCAGAGACATCATCTAGTGTGGCCCAAGGTCTAAAAGAGTTGAAGGCTGTGTCAGTAAATTATTGCAGTAAGTCATAGCAAAGCATGCAACTTAATTAAGCCGCATGCCATTTACTAGCTTTCTGAAAGACCAGCGTGCCTTAATGGGCAAATATTTTCCAGACCAAGTGGTGGTCTAATGTTTTTTTATTGTCTACACCTGGCAAACAAGTTTTAATCTGTTCATTAAAAATGTGTGTAATTCTTTGCACCATCCATCCAGCAACTTTTCTAACAGCTCGAGCCTCACCTCAAGTGTCTTTTCTTAGCAGTTGCTGTCACTCTTTTTTGGCCTCCAACTTCACCTTTGGCTTTTTTTAACAAGGCCTCCCTTTATCCCTCCCTCCGTTCTGTACCTTTTCTGATAGGGCTTCCTCCAGCGTGGCCAGGGCTGTGTCTGTATTGCTGGAGTCAGTTTGAAGGCCCTGGACCCTTTCCCTCAATCCAGCCAGCTGTTTGTCCTTATCCTTTAACTGCTCCAACAGGTTCTCAATCTGCAGAGATAAGGAAAGTGACAGAGAAAGAGAGGAGCTCAGATCAGGAGCATGGTGATGTGAAACAAATACATACTGTAACAATAATTGTAATAATCACAAAAATAGATAGATCCAACTGGACTGAAAAGGAAACCTTGTGATACCAAAGTATGAAAAGGAATTATCTCAATGACTGCTGTTTCATCGAGAAGATGAATCTAGGCACTGAATAATGTGGTGAGCCTCTGGCTGCATTCTCCAATTTTGTACTGTAATGTCTTCTATTTAGGCCTCGTATCTCAAAGATGAGCAGCAATGAAAGCTTCCAGTGGATGGCTTGGGTCAAGACAATTATGGTTAGATCCATGAAGAGATGAGAAGTTTAGTGGAGAGATGTTGTCACTATCCGATCTGAGTTGCTGCACAATGTCACGCATGCGTGAGCACGTGCGCCATCTTGGACATCTAGCTACAGCAACACAACTTAATCAACATGCAGAACTTTGATTAAATTAATTTGTTAAATTTAGCTGTTAATAATGATTAGGATTACATTTGTTAATGATTATTTCAGATGATGGTGCATCATTACCTGTCATAGCATAACTTTTATTTTTCATTTCAATTCAAAGAGTTCTTGTTTCAAGAACAGCATTGCCAAAGCATCGACGTACAATTTGTCTAATTATTTGGAAAGTACACAATCACAGAAAAATGAGCATTATAAAAGCTATGCTATGAAAGGCAACCGCACACCGCTATGTGAAATAGTCATTAGCAAATGTAATCATAATCACGCCATAACAAATTAACAGTTTTACTACAGTTTGGGTGTTGTTTGTCCAAGTGGTGTTGCTGTACCTATCTCTCTAATATGGCGCATGCGCAACTCACAAAGTGCAGCGATTACGATCAGGTAGTGACAGGTGTAAACAAAGCAGCCGTTGGATAGTGTGAACAAATCCGCTTCAGAACCACTTCACTAGTCAAGGAGTTGATTCTGCACATTGCCTCTCAGTGTCTCTGCATCTGCCTTTCTGTGGCTAACCTCATGCTGCTAAAGTGGCGGTGTAATAGCCAGTTATAGTGTTCAACAGCCTTTATCTGATGAACATCCGCAAAACAGAACAAAAACACACACAAAGATGCATGCACAGGCATAAACACAAAACACTCCAGGCTGTACCAAACACTAGCAGATGCAGCTGGGGTAGGACACAGTGTAATGAAACTCAAGAGGTCTACAAATTAGTTACAAAGGGACAGCACATCTGGTGACAAGACACGGAGACTTGCTTTAGGCTTATAATTTCTACAAGCTAAATCTACATTCCTTTAAATTCTGAATTAACATCATCTTGATAAAAAGAGGTAGTTCAGTTTGAAAAGCTTCCTTGAGACCTATTGGCATAAAGCATGTATTTTCCTGTCTCTAACTCAGTCTTCTTTAGTGGTTTTCCTACAGAAAGACAAAGCACTATTCACTCACTGCTGCAAAGTATTAATACCACATTTGACCTAAGTGGTCCTTTTTCAGATCAGGGCTTGTGTTGTACAAAAAAAGGCACATTCAATGAAAAGAATTAATTAATTAATGAGCATGTGAATCCAATAAAAAAGAAAAAAAGCACTTCAGGCTGTCAAGAGACTGCATTTTAACTGAAATGGTGACAGGATAAAAAATGTCCAGTGGGGAGAATAAGCTGCATTCCAGTCATGGGTACATAGATAGATAATGTCTAAATCTCCACAGCTATTTTACAAATGAATCCAATTAGACTGTAGACTTTGGTGTTCTCTGCACCCTGCAGGGCAAGAGCAAGGATGTAAAGCAGCCATCTTGGTTTCGGCAATGGAGGGAAAGTGGTGGTGGTGGTGGGGGGGGCCTTCGGCAGATCTTGATAGGTTAATGACAGTCATTACACAGCCAAGCTAAAGGCTCTGGTAGGTCAGTCCACAAGCGATAGGGACATTAAACCCTTCAGGGAATGATGGGAAAGCTTCACAGAACCAAAGTTGTATAAAATTCCCAACAATGCATGGTTATTAGATGGGATTTTCGGGTGGAGGCTGTGAGTGAGAAAGGGACTGAGAGAGTCGGGGTTAATATGGGTTTCCTTGTTTATTCTCTTACTTACTTTTTATTTAGTTTTTTCAAAGGACGCAGGCACGTGAGCACTAAAGCTAGACACATTTTAACATTGACGATCTCAACATCATGAAGCATTTTGGTGAACCCCTGCAGAGTTATACAACACTGATAGTGGAACATGCTTATCTCAACACACAGTAAATATAGGAGGAAGTACAAACAAACCGAATATCTGGCTTTGGCCTATAGCTGTAGCAGTTCAGTAGCTTTGACATCCCTAGTTCTCCTAAATACACACTTAAACATATACACATGCACACCCTAGCTCCCTGTCTCTATATCTACCACATGGCCCTATTTCAGGTTGAATTGAGCATGTCGCCTCTGGTCTTAGATAAATGATTACATTCTTCACCAGGCTTAAGTTTGCTTTGGCCTGGTCACACAAAATAACAACCCCTTGATGAAGTATTTAGCCTCGTCGCTGGGCATTCTGTGAAATTGTGCAGAAAAACATTTAGCTCAACTCAGACATTATATTGTCAGATGAGAATAAGCCACGTGAGTTGTGGATATGGGTAAGAGGGCAAGGAATTCTGTCAGAATTCTCAAAGTCAAAACATACGAAGAGAAATGCCTTTTGTGGACAGGCGTGGTGCAGGGCAGTCGTATGCCTTTCTGGGAGAGAGAGGGGCCTCCCTTCCAGTAGCTAGATTGTTATGATGAGAACAGCAGTCATTTTATCTCTCAGTATATGAGGCTACCTCAAACTATACTCCCGCATCTCCCTCACACACACCGACACACACAGGCTTTTATCATTAAACCACTGCCCATATGTCATCCAACTCTCCAACCGCACACACCTCCTGCTGAAGCAGACCACCAACGACAGGCAGATTCTATGGGCCAGGCACTGCGGTGTGGACTGTCTCAGTGAGTGTGTATCCTTCTGAGTAACCATGACATCTGTCTCAGTCCTCTCCCACACACACTGTTTACAGCCATACTGTTTTGATACCGATAACTTTATCAACAAGCTGATATGACAGGACCAGTTTCGGCTTAAAAGAGGGAGTGTTGATGCACGGTTACCTTTTACTGACCTTGACTTTGTACAGTTGCAGCTCCAAATAATAAAGTACTTCCAAAGCATTGGGAGGTCGTGGGATTCATTACTGGTGACTTTTACCAGTCAACAACTTTTGCAAAATAGTAGTTGATTAATTACCTAAATATCACAATTATGTAAAAACAAAAATGTACTCTACATGTAAAAATACTGGAAAAGAGATAGTTTAGAAATTAGACAAAATATCTATTATAAACTTGGATGCAGTGATTTTGTTTACCACTAGTTGGTGAAACTAGTGGGTTCAAAGTGGGCTGTGGTATTGCAATCAGTAATACAAAACATCATGAAATTTGGGATTTACTCCTGCCAAAATGAGTGACAAATATTTTGAGTGAAGTCTCAAACTATGCTGACATGCATTCATGTTAAGTTGAAAGGTTAACCGTTGTCAACAAAATAATTTTTATTCTCTTTTTAGCGGGCTTGAAATCCCTTGGGAGCCTTGGTGAACCATTGTGTTTTCAGTCTGTATATTATGATCATGATTGAGACAAGCTGAGTTCTAATGTAATGGGAAAGAAGTTAGTGAGGCAGTATCAGGCCATGTGTGTCTCGTGAAAAATCATGATCTAAAAGCAGCCTGTTCCGGAGCACAACCACAAACTCGGTCAACCCGTCTGTCTTTCATCCATACTAAGAACTATAACTCTGTGGCCTCCAGAGGAATCATTTCTGCAGAACACAAAGGAGACCAGCGTGGAGCGTGAACACCATAAAAATACAATCATTTGTATATTTAAAACTCTTTTGGACCAATAAATATACCAAACAATAATTGGTCGCCTTTTCTGAAAGGCAACTCATTTCTCTGCACTTGTCATCACCTCTGAAAATACGACAGGGACAGTTGTAAAACCCAAAGATCCTGGCACAGACACATATGTGCATGTACACACGCACATTCAAGTGCCACATACAAATACACAGAGGGGCAATAACTACAAAATGAACAATACGACAGTGTGTACTTCCCCAGAGAAATCTAGGTCACAGAAGCTCAATGGGAAAGGACATACTTGAAATATCATACTGCTACCTCAAGTAGTCCACAATTACATACTGTGATCCAAGCAAAGAGTATAATCAAATATGTACACCTGCATTCTATTCCCATCTCCTGCCATCAGAGCTTGTTCATTCGGATCAATAGAGGACTTCCTCCTGCTCCTGAGCACTCAGATGTGGCTCTTCAAAAATAAACACAGTTGTGTCATGAAGCTCAGGGAAGTCGGTGACCTTCTCAGTGTGAGAAGGGTGTGCCTGCACTTCATTTAACCCCTGTCCCACCACCACTTCCGACCACCACTCCTTTTTTTGACTGTGAAACAGAGCAACACCAGCAACACTAACAGACAGTAGAAACACGGATACTGTGTAAGCTGGCGCCCCTATGTGGCAGTTTTCTGCAACAGGCATATTTAGCCACTTATGAAAACTCCAAAGTTAATTTCAAATAGAACATTGTGTGTTTGACATGTTTTTGTCTGTCAAGCACTTACTTTGAGACAGTTCTTTAAATATGTTGAACTCCACATTTATGAGATATGATACACATCTTCATTTTACAGAGCTGGGTAACATCCTCTCAGGTCACAGATCTTCTGGCTTCTTACTTGCACAATTGAGCAAGGCACTCACCTATTACACTCTACCTCACTGTGAGTTTCTCTGAATAAGAATAACAGCGAAACATAAATTGTCAAGAAATATTACACTGCACAAAAGGAGTTAACTACTGAGAAGGAACTGCCACCATGTACTTATAGCTGTGAGGTCTCCACTACATCTCTGTAGATTAATACTGGCTGAAAATGTAAGAGGACAATGTAACAGAGACCCTTAAAGCAGGAAATGACACCTCTCCCCTATTCCCCTCAAATGACCTTCCTGATGTCATGCTGCTTTGCTCGAGGAGTCATTAGTCATCTGTTATCGACCAGAACGATGGAGCACAATGACTTCATAAGACGAGTGGTGCCCGGGAGAGGTAGGAAGAGAAGGGAGGGTCAAAAAGCATGATACCCAGGTTCTGAAAGTCACACTTTTCTAAAAAGTGTGGAAAAGTAGTCAGGGAACAGTTTGGCATTTTTTCCTCTTCAAAGACAGCAAAGGGGAGTTGCAAAAACCTTTTTTGGCCTCCAAACCAAAACGGACCATGCAGATCAAGGATCCAACATTGACAAGCCAAACAGCCAGGTCCTCGCCTATCCTACAGCCAAAACAAAATTTATCGAAGTGCAACTGGGAAATGGAAGGAGCCAATGAAGGAGACTGAATTTTCTACGGGTTTCAGTATGGTTATGACTGAGGCCTGTGAATCTCACAGCACTTTCCTCTCCACTGCCCCAACTATTATTTTGCTTCTAACCACCAGTGCTTGTTGAGAAATACAAAGGTGCTCTGTGTCAACACACATACACACACACACACACACACACACACACACACACACACACACACACACACACACACACACACACACAC
>JBBPCS010001957.1:0-14221 GCA_037974645.1 Hollardia meadi
AATACCAACCCAAGATTTAAGACGTTTGATTAAAATGTCGTGGTCTACCGTATCAAAAGCGGCGCTTAAATCTAAAATAATTAAAATTGTGCTCTCTCCTCTGTCTGTGGCTAAGAACAGGTCGTTAGCTACCTTGAGGGGGGCAGTTTCTGTGCTGTATAAAACTCTAAAACCAGGTTGAAATTTCTCAAATAGCTTATTGTGTGACATAAAAGCTAAGAGTTGGGTTGAAACCACATTTTCTAAAACTTTAGATAAAAATGGAAGTTAAGAAATTGGTCTAAAATTATTAAAATCAAAGGGGTCTCTTGTGAGGCATCATTGAAATGAGAGGGAGAGGGGGAGGTGACTGAATCTAAAACCTTAAATAAAACTCTGGGGTTAGAGTAATTTGCTAAAATCAGGTTAGAGAAATAAGAGGTTTTTGCTTCTTTTACTGCAAAAAAGTACACTATTTGCAACCTGAATGTAGTGCAGTGGAAGAATCAAGTAGCAGAATATATAAATACTCTAATAGCCTACAAATACCTCAAAATTGTACTTAACTATAGTACTTGAGTAAATTGTGCTCAGTTACTGTATATAACATTATTCTAAACTTTGACACTAAGATTTTTGTTTTTACTGTATATCGGTTCCAAATATCAGTTATCAGTCTCCTTGATTACTAATAATCGGTATCAGCCCTGATAAAAACATATTGGCTGATTAGTAGTTGATAATGTTCATTTTATAATGAAATGCAACTTCTAGTTATTAGGAGTGTTTATAGAAAGTTGTATTCTCCTCCATCCAATATAATGTCTTTGATTTAACTCAACACACTTCAGTAGAGCAAAACCAGCTCTCTGAGGGCCACTTTAACTGTCTTGTTTCTCTGTGTATGTGTATTTTTGTAATGTTATATGTTGTGATGTAAATTGCATTGTCACATTGTAAAGCTTTTGTGGACCCCAGGAAGAATAGCTGCTGGCTGTAGGTGGGGAGGAACTGAACAAAAGTCAGAGGACAGTTTGATGGAATTACCAGTAAAATCATACAATTTTTTGTTTTCATTTTATTGATTTGTTCTTTGTCATATTACTTTGTTTAGCCAGTGTGACTGCTGTTTAAACTACACTCAACCTGCCTGTTAAATTCATATCATTTCAGTCATTTCATTATCAACATACACTCAGTCACTTTTATTTTTTGCTATTATTGAAGAGCAAAACGTGGGGGGAAGATGGACTCCTCATTGTCGGAGAGGAGTCTCGTTTTGTCCCGTGGCTGTAGGTCCTCTGAGACCTGCTCAGGCTTTATATTTAATAAGTATTACTCTGCAAAAAGTAAAGTAAAAAGTACATTTAAATGTACCCATGCATTAGAAGCAGAAAATATTCGAGCTAAATAAAGTAGCCCAAATTTGTACTTGAGTAAATACTTGAGTCAATACTTCAGTCACACATCTTTGAAGAACAGAACTCCAGGAAAGGGGATTTTCCTGAGAAATAAACAAAGCTTTGTGGTGCAGCCATAAACTTTAATTCAAACATCTCATGTGAAAGTCCATCTATTCCCAGTGTGCAGTTCATACATGGCTTCTCCTATATTCTAACATTCACAATCTAAAGAAACATTTACACATTTTACTGCTTTTTGTCTGTGTCTAACACATGCTCTATTGAAGAGCATCTTCATAAATGTTTATTCAAAATCAAACAGGTGGGTGCTTTGAAAAAAACAGACTCGGGCACTACAAGTGGAGAACAGTCTGAATGAGGTGTTTATACACATTTCTTAAACACAGCAAAGAACAGGAGAACCTGTATGATCTCCACTGGTTTTAATCTGGTCTATAAATGATGAGTTTTCTTTCTTTTGTAAATGCCCAAGCTGATGTTTCTGTTATCCTCAAACACATCCTTAAATAAACTCTAAGATCTAAATAACTGAAAACCAAATCTAAACTCAGTTTTTTACATCATTTTCCAACAAAGTGCCTTATCTCATCATGTTCTCCAAATAAATTAAATACAAAGAAATTCATAACACATACATATTAACAAAAGCTTCCTCTCACATATACCCATATTTTACCTCACATGCTCACCTGTGAATCTGTGTGATTGCATTAAATCAATTATTTGGCTTAACAAGTTGATTGTTGAGTGTCTGCTCAAACATTCAGCAGTGATGTTTCATTACCTGCTGGACATTTTATGATTTAAAGTCATCCAATCCTCACAGGATTGTTTTTATAAAAGAGTAATGATTTCATCTCACTCTTCATCTTCCCATCAGCCAATCGTTGTCTTCAGTTTCCGAGAGGCGGGCTGTAGCTCAGGCATGACTGACTGGCAGTTGTGTCAATGAATGGGAAATGAGTGGCTGCAGCAAAAGTGGGTCTGGAGTTTGCACTGCAGGAATAAAAATAAAAAAGAAAGAAATTATAAATGAGCCACAGAGAGATTTTTTTTTTTTAAATCTCATATTTTGGATTTAATAAATTTCACTGCAGTGAACATCTGATTCCTCCAGAGGGGTTTACTATGAAACATGTTCCACAGAGCCAGGCTTTCTTTGTGCGAGCTGGCTCGACAAAGCCTAAAGCCCCTAGTCAGAGATAATGAGTATCACAAACGTGGTTATCCGCTTTCTTTGTTAACTCAAGCTTTCTGCTTCAGGTTCTGTGCACGTTCCCATTAAAAAGGCCATATGGTGCGTCATTTCACTCTTCTTCTGAACTGATCACATGTCACCTACTTCAGTCCAGAGGAGCAGGTTGTTATAAAGGAGAGCGATGACTATAAAAATTATTACAGCAAAATTTTATTTTATTTCTTTATGTTTAAACATCATACTGCATTTACGTCATTCTCCCATAATGAAGGATACATGGCAATCACTTTCATTTTTGGCCATTGCAAAGTGAAATTAATATTATTGATTGAATATTATCTGTGATAAATGCTAATAAACTAATCAGTTTTCAATCTGTGTTATTTAAGCTGCAGTACTATCAGTGTAAAACAGACTTGGCAGAAAAGCAGGATTTAAATCCATAATCTTAAACCTTCTAACTACTGTTTGTACCTGTTTTAATTGATTTTGCTGTTACATTATTTTGTATATCTGTTTTTAATTGATTGTTCTTCTTCTCTTGTATTTTGTATCTGCTCGATGTCATTGTAAATGAGGGTTTTGCCCTCAATGATTTTCGAGATTAAATAAAGATAATAATAATAATTAATTTCTGGTCAGTGGTAGTAGTAATAGTAGTAATAGTTGCTGTGCCTTCATCATTCTTTTAGTGTATGGATGATTTATTGTGGAAAATATTAAGTTTTCATATCACCTGGAGCAAACAGGAAAAAAGATTTTCTGCATCACCAAATGAGAGCAGTTACTGTGGGGGAAAAAGCGATGCATACAGCTCTGCTCTAAATACTGTACACAGCTTTGTTTGCTGACATTCGCTTCAACAGTACAGTACACCCCTCAGGTATGGACCAAATATTGGTTTTACTGGCAGCTATACAAGTCTTATAGTCCTATAGATGATTTCTATTGTTAACACTGAGTTAGCTGTGTATGGATTGTATTTTTGTATTGTAAAAACACATACTGATGCGCGGTCATGTTTGTTACCATCCATATAAGTCAGTGTAGTGAGGAGCGGTGCATCTGGGGAAATATAGGTTGTGTATTGCAGATCCTCCATCAAAGGTGGTGTCAGCTGACCAGGAGCAAGTGATGTCATCATGGTAGTGGAAGCAGGATTTGGGCTAATGTATTTCTTTTGACGAGCTCGACAGTTCTGAAACCAAACCTGGATGGAGGGAGAATGGAAAGTGATATTGTTCACTGAGCTGCTGAAGTGGTTCCACAACACTTCTCTTCTCTTCAGAAATAGGACACAAAGCATCATCTGTGCATGAAATATGAGTATTTGTGCATGTCCCTCCTCCAAAGGTTCAACAGGTTCATCTCAGTTGGCTGTGCATGTACATTTAAATTGTTTGTGCACTGACAGACAAAATATGAGTGGCTGAACTTGGGAGTCCTTCAGCATAGTTATCATTCTTTTACTATTGTGAAAATTCATCCTGGCCCAATTTCTCAATCGAAAAAAAATTAAATAGTTGTTCAAAATTGTTCAAGTGTTCACTAGAACAGCTGCTCTAGAGTCAGTAACAGTAGCTTTACCTGAATAACCCTGCGGCTGAGGCCAGTCCTCTCTGCCAGTTTCTGGAGAGTCTGAGCATCGGGGTTGTTATCTTTAGCAAACTGAGTTTGCAACACCTGCACATGTGGAGATGACAGAGGGGGACATGTTTGTTTAGTCAAATATGATAATGTCATTATGAGAGTTTAGAAGAGACAACAGAACAATAACAGTGTTTGTGTTCTGTGGTCTGTGTTCAAAGACAATGTATTCACTACCACCACCGGGCAGACAGCATCAGAACAAGGTGACCAAATATCACTGGCTTATACATCTGTTATGCTAACATTGCCTTTACACATTCAGCAGACACAGAACAACGTTAGCATTAAGGAGTCGTGTTTCTGGACACTCGACTTTAACTTTTGTCTCCTTTTGAGGGTTGGTTTTGGATTCTACCAACTTTTGTCCTTAACTTCTCAAAATATGATGAAATGAGATGAACAGATGTAATAAATGTAATACTGAGGTGTTGTCATATATTCCATACTGCTAGTCAAAGTATAATCTCATGAAACCATTACTTTAGCAGGAAACCACAGTAACACAATAAAGGGGCTGAGCATTTGCTGAGGGTGATGTGTTCAGTGGCTATTAGAGAAACTTATCCTATCAGGTGGCAGTAGCCTCAAACTTCTGAGGAAGTTGATCAACCTGACTACAGTGAGAACACACACACACACACACACTGGTTGGCAGTACCTGTAACTGGTCTATAGTGAAGCTGGTCCTGGCCCTCTTAGCAGGTCTGGACACGGTGCTGGAGTCATTGTCTGCCACCACTTCCTCGTCTTTTAGCTCCTCTTTAAGGCAAGACACAGAACATGTGACAAGGATCATTTGACAGGGCATCCTCCAAGTCTGTTCCTAGTGACCTCAAAGATGTTTGCCCTCTAGAAGGGAGGCTTTGTTTTGGTTCATATTTTGTCATGTTCTCCAATACAAGGGAGTTGGAACTCTTTCATTCACAAATTTGACTGTCTCACTACTGAACTGAAGACTACTGCCATACAAATGCTGTGTTTACAGTTGTTCATCCACTGTGATGGAGGTTGTGGTGTGCAGAAGGTTTTTCTGTGGTGATAGCTTGGATGGTGTGTATTACTGAAAAGGAGATGATGAGTCTTTCTTCAACATCCTCAGTGTTTTCTTTCACCATCAACAATTTCCACTACCATCAGAAACTTGAAGAGAACGCTCCTGTAGTCCAGACGTGTACTGTAGTTACATTATTGCAGAGAAACTCCTAAGTTACAGCAGTTATATAGTGTACGTGGCCAGGCTGTTTACCATTTTCATTTATTTTGTATGCATGTATGATGTTTTGCTGTCAGCGCCTTGTGGACTTCATAGTTGTGCTGTTTGAGGTGAGACATGTTCAGGCTATGACAAACTTGAGCAGTCTTATCTTCAAATCCCTGTTCAACATCATTGTAGAGGGTTTACTGATAAAGATTCAACATACTGTAAAATTCATACTAGCTGGTGAAATGATTGGAGCACAATTAAATGATGCAGGCAATAAATTATTGGAATTGACATTCTCTTGAACTTAATGTTTGATTGATTTAAACTAATTGTTTTTATTTAATTCTAATTTATTCTAAAAATGAAGAATATTTTGATGTAGTTTGACATGCAGCTCTTACAAACACTACATGAAGTTCAGTGTGGGTCTGTGAGTTATTCTTATTGATTGGCTGGTAGTTTGTAGAAAGTCTGGCTGCACCTGCACTGTGCTGTAGTGTCACAAACCAGAGGCAGAAATCTATAAATCCTGTGAATGTCTTCACATGAGACTACTGTACATACTGTGCCTCAGGAGACTGGTTTTAGTATTATATACAGTACTATTACAGTATATTGTTAACACAACATGATTAATATGGAGGAACACCATCTATAAGTCTCCTCCTGTAGACTTTCTACATGGATATATATACTAATAGGCTAAAAGTGGTTTTCTTAATGATTTGGGTGATCTGACCTTTACTTCTAAACACCAAAGAGTCAACATAGAGACAAAAATATTTTTTTACTTCACCTTACAATTTCCTCTTGTGTTATATTATTCTTACAAAATCAATTTACTAACTTTGTTTGCTGACCATAGTTATCTCTCCATTTTTCTTGTCTTCCATAAACTCACCATTTTCCTTAGCCCGTTTGATACTCTCCACCATCATTTCATAGTGTGGCCGGCAGAAGACCCTGTTCTCAAGTAGTCCACATTCCTCCCCAGTGGACAGCTGGCGCTTACAGGAGGAGCAGGAGAAGCAGGCCAGGTGGAAGGTGCTGCCTCGGGCCCGACGCACCCAGTCACTAGAATGGATGTTACGGCCACAACGAGCACAGCGGGTCCCATATCTCCTGAAGAAAAAGGAGGAGAGGTGGAGTACGATGAGAATCAGTCACTTTAGTTTAGTTGAGGTGAAATGAGTTGTAATTAGGTGATTGATCAGGAATAATATCCAGTTAAGCAAATCAGTAAACAAGGTCACACCCATTTTCTCCTCAAATTGACATGCCCTCTTCATTTTGCCACTAATTGCACTGACCTCCAGTCTGTGCTGGTGTATAATCCATTAAATCCTCTTACACGGTTAAAACCTCATATGTGACAGGGTGGTTCGACCTGCAGATACATGTGTGATATTGTTTTTCAATATCACCTCAGAGCTTAGCAAATTTCTCAACCTCCACTTGGGTTTTCCAATGAGTCATCATGCATTTATAATACATTCAGAGACTAATACAATTGTTGTCAATAAAAATGAAAGAATTTTCTTTTTTAAGGTTGCAAAGTGAAAGAAAAGTGAGGCAGCACTAATGATATTTCCTATAACTTGGGGATGATTTTTCAAAATGTGCAGAGGTATTGATCCAACATTCAAATGTCTATTTTGAATCTCTGTGATATTGATTTTTTTCCCCCCCGGGTATTCTTCCCTTTCTCAAATACAGACTACATGAAATTTTTATTTTCAAATGGATCTTGTGGAACCATGTGTCAGCAAATCAGCAAAGATCATTGATATAAAACAATAAACTGATCAAATTGCTGTCTTTTTTTTCCGTCTGTTAACCAAAGGGTAAATGTTCTGTAATTAAGAAAACAAGGTCACTGTAAAAGGTCTGACTTACCTGAAGTAGTCAAGTTTGCAATAAACTTGTTTATCTTTGATGTAGCAGCTCACATGTCGCCCCAGTGATGTCTTACACACACTGCAAGAGAGGCAGCGCACATGCCAACACAAGCTGTTCACCTAGTGGAGAAAAAAGTAACAAAATATAAGCTATGTAGACTGTAGACTGCATATGTCATTATGCTTATGTTAAAGGGGGGGGGGGGGCAGTCATGAAATATAATCAAGTATACCATATTCCATAATTTACAAAAAAATATTTGACTGCAGGTTTTGAGTATTCTGATGTATTAGTGTACAGTGTAATATTCTCAATTACAGGCTCTAACTGGGTCATAAGAAGAAGAAAACATTGTAACTGTAATTAAAATTTACAAAATAAATTATTAAAATGTATTAAACAATCTAACTTTCAAAAATGTTCACCTTAGCAGGAGCCACAGTCTACATTAATCTTAAATTGCATTATTCTTTCGTTCAAGAAGAAAAAAAACATGGAATAATTATACTTTTCCCCCCATGTAGAAATTTAGCAGAAATAAGTGTATCTAAATAAAACAACTGCAAATTAAGGCATGTGACACCTGACTGAAATAGCCACAATGCATAGGTCTAATTGTGCACCTTGTCATGTTACAGTACGTCAGTCTGACCTTGAGCAGGTATCGGTCCACTATCTCCAGGCCGCAGGAGGTGCACACAGACTTCCCCGGCAGGGAGGCCACAGCGGGGACGGAGGACGAGGAGGAGGAGAGGGAGGACGGAGAGTAGCAGTCCTCCTCGAAAATATCATCAGGCCCGGAGGAACCCTGTCACAAGCAACAGTCTGACAATGTAGCGGCCAAATAAAACTTTAGAGGGTTCAAAAATTCTAATTTCATAATCTGCCTCTATCACAACATTTAGGGTTTAGGCAGCCTGTCAACGAAGGCATAGTGTGTCTGAATTTTGAAATGTAATGAACCTAAAAAGGTTTTGAAACGAAACTGTTTGCTAGCATAATATTTCTCCGTGCAGACGTTGTTTTATAAGAGTGAATTGCTAAAAAATATTACAGTTTGGTTTTATTTTGCGGCACTTTGAAGTGCGCATACAGTCACGCGAGCTCGAGCTCCGGCACATCTTAACTTTTCACACTTTAGCCTATTACACTTTATAAGATGTCTATAAGCTGCGAGAGAGGTCGTTAAAACACCTACTGTGTCGACAAAAATGTTTCCTTGCTGAAGCTGAGTGAAAACAGCCTCGGTCGGCTGCCTTTCTCCCTCCGACATGGTGTCAGCGACAGGTCCAGTGACGAGCGAGACACAATGACGACCCCGTAGCCTTTGGCTAATGTCCCGTTCATATGACAACCAGTTATTAGTCCTCCCCACACACCCATAAAGCTCAACCCAAAACGAAGTACAAACTTTTTGTAGGAATGTTTGTGCATTATTTTATTTAAGTGCCGTCACATGCCGACAGAGGCCCAGTCGCCGACTGTAGTGGTCTACATATTCACTTTGTTATGGAAGTCTGTGCGCGTTTTAAGAACTATTTTTGCCATGGAAAGAATAATGTCTCCGAATGTACAATCATCAAACTGGGCTCATTAGGAGACCGGCTTCGCTCACAGCTGAGTGTGATTCTGACTAATTGCGCTCAGCCGCGCACGTGCAAATGATAACGAGCCTTCACCGGGCGCAGGTGAGTTTTACCTTCCCCGAACACTCTCGTGACGCCCCGATACGTCCCTCATATGTGCGCCTACAGTTTGACATCATCTGCTCACATATGTGTTGTAAAATGTAGCGTCTCTTTGTGAAGGCAGAGTAAGCGACTAAAATCAAAACAATAACCAAAAAGCACGTATTTAAATGAAATCACAACTTCATAATTGGCTCACATGCTGACACCCTTCACGTTATTTTACGTCATTATGTTATGATACTTTTTTACAATATTTACATTTGATATTAGGTGCAAAATGAATATAATACCTAAAGCAAATCTACTGGAGATGATTTAATTGACCTCTCATTAAGAGAGAATATAATGCTATAATGTCACTGTAATGGTTTAGGCCTGTTTAGGGCACCTATTAGGTTATCTTCTGATGAGGCTCTGGGGGAAGAGTAGGCCTAATTTCTTTTAGTAGCAGAAAATGTATTGTATTAAACTGCTGCTATAGATTGAATAGGCCTATAGGCCCACATTTTATAAATGTGATCCTCCAAAATAAATAACAAACATATGTACATAGGATAAATGTTTTGTTTTGTATAGACTAAGGAAAATATTGCGAAGTTAATTGTGAAATACAATATGTGACAGGAGGAAGGGTTTGGGTTTCCTATACAAACCGTAAAAACAATCAAGATGAGTCTTAATTTAGATACTGTGTGCTATAAGAGCAATAACTATTACTTAGGTTAATAAAACACAAAACCTCCTTTTTGAAGTTGTACTTCTGTCTTTATCTACAATATACTCACCACGCTGTTGGAGACAGAGTTAAACATTTTCAGTTGAACATCTGCCGCCTCCTCCCGTTCATACCCGTTCAGCCAGATGTTTTTATTCCACAGCAGCACGCTGGGAGCCCGGTGTCCTCCAGCCTGTCAACCCAGTCGCTCCAGCCTGTCTTCTGCTGCAGACCCTCCTTACTCACCCCAGAGCTACTGTGTTCTTGTCATTTTAAGCAGCCCTGTGCGCCTCCCACTGACGGCCCGGACCACCTGCATCACTGACAACTTTATTGTGAGGATGATGATTATACGTTTTCTTTTCTTTCTTTCTTTCTTTCTTAGAAAAAACAGATCATTTAAAGCAGCGAACTCATTTCATTTGCTCCCAGGTTGAAAACTTCAATTCAATCTGATAAATTAGAAATTCAGTCAGCTAATATTAAAGAAAGCACTTACCAGGATTTATTATTTATATCATTACATCCTCTAAAGCCCACTAAGACCGCAGAGCTTTAAGAAAACCAATTCTTTTTAAAACCCCCTTTTTCCTGTGAGAGACATTTAGTTTGTGTTCGCTCAGTCTGACTATCAGTATTCCTCATCTTTTCCTTTCTTGCCATCAGGGACATTATGAACACAGCACACAGGTCGAGCTCGGGGACTGAATTATATTTATGCAGACATTCACACCGTCTGAGCAGCAGCAGCACTCTCAGGGCAGCTCAACAACACACCAAACATTGTTGCTTAGACTTTAAGTGAAGATGACGGCCAACCAAAGACTCAGGTCAAAAAGGCACCAATGAAAACATTCTCCCAGGGCCTTGGGTCTTATCAGTGCGTATGTCTGCAACCCAATACAGCAGTCCCCCAGCCCTCTAAACGGGGCCGTCGGGACATAATTTAATGGCGTAAATGTGCAGGGCAGACTTGGTTTAACCTCGAACAGAGAAGTGTCAAATATGCTAACTGAAAACTGAAAGAATCATTTTAAATGGAGCCCAACAACAAATCCTGATTTTGCAATAACAGTATGCTTACCTCGAAATTTATCTGATCTCTTCTTTTATATTTAGTATTATGTAATTAACATTTTTAAATGAGACATGTACAGCAGCTAATGGTTTCTGGGATGTCAGATCTTTGAGACCCTCCACCAGATCACCAGATAGAGCATATAAAGCTAAAATGGAAGATGACTGTGACTGCCATTTTTATGAAGCTTATAAAGTGCGCCTTTTATTTTGGAGCATTAAAACCAGACACTCCTCTGTCTACTGGTACTGTTAATTTCACTTTTTGTAGTATGAAATAATTATAACATTATTAACAAAGCACAATGGCTGTTTTCATGCTGACATTATATCCTTTATGGCATTGTTAATTTAATAATAATAATAATAATAATAATAACAATAACAATAACAATAATAATAGTTGTGCAGCATGGGACCATTTAGTGGTCTTGGTCAGAAGCTTGGCAGCAGCAGTTTGGACCACTTGAAAGTGGTTTATGGATGTTTTGCTAAGACAGGTGAAAAAGAGTCACAGAAATCAGGATGTGAGGAAACAAACATATGAAACACCTCTGAGACTTCCCATTACCTTTGGGACAACACCATTTATTTATTGTCAAAATTGACAAGGTAAACAGAAAAGACTGAGTTTGGTACAAATGTTTGACATGAATGTGCACGTGTGTCCTCTGTCTTCTCACAGAAAGAAAGATCTATTGGTTCAGTTTGCGTCCCTGATCTGTCCAGTGGGGAGTCTGAGTGTTCGATCTGGGTTTGTGAAGGTGTCAGGTGCTAAGTGGTCACTCTGCCTTTTGTTCAGCCCTTCCATCTATTTTCAATCAAATGGTAAAAACTTCAGTTATTCCATTTATTCTATAAAATCTGCGATGTGTGCCACAATATTTAGACACTGGAATCGACCTGACGTTTGGACATTTTACTGAATCTGACCAGTGTTCAATTACTGTTGCGTGAATACTTTTGCGTCTTACATTTATTTATATGGAAAGTCACACATTCCTGTTTTGAAGTAAAAACCTTGTCCCACCAGGAAGCCAACTGTTTTAATTTAGACCGGAAAAATACTAATCTTTCCCCATTGTGACAGGTCTCCACTCCACTGCTCCCTAATCCATCCCTCTTCACAGAGTCGGACACTCCTGCAGACAGCATCTGTAGATTTAACATCATGGCACTAAGACTCCATGTTGAAAGGACTCTTGGTCTTTTGTTTAGACGGCTTAGTTTTCCCGCAAGTGACTGCCACAATACAATCTGGTTCACAAACCTCTCAGTGCTAAAGGTAACTGGCAGCTGAAAATTAAAAATGGCTGCTAGATTTATAAATCTACCTTCCATTCTGGCAATTTAAGATGCTGTAATACCTCCCATTGCACAATTACACGAGATTAAGGATATTACATGGCTGCTTTGGTCTCCATTTGTTCCAAAACGCACCGAGTGGTTGAAGAAGGTCTGAGAGCTCTGGACAACACACACACACTGTGGACATCTGCTCCTTCATGAGAGTGGGTGGATCATTTAGCTGTCAAACCTGTTAGTGTAAGCACTGTTCAAACAGTCATTCACATGGAGGATTCATTCTTTTCTTATTTAATTAACCTGAAAGTGCCTAAAAGTATTTTCACAATGGGAAAAAGAAGAATCTATACCTAATCTATAATATTTAATTTAACTCTGTGTCACTGACCACTGTCAAATTTATATCTACAGCACATTTTAAACATTAGTTGACCAAGTTAGTTGACTGCTTTGCAAAACATGGAGAAAACAAGGTAAAGAAAGCAGACAGTAAACATAATGTACAGTATATATCCAAATAGAGTACATGATAAAATCAGTGAGCAAAGTAAAAAACAAGTAAAACAACCATTATAAGAGCCCATTTAGCAGTAGCAGTTGAGGTATATTAAAAGCCAAAGTAAAGAGGTGGGCCTTGAGCTGTGCTGTGAATGACTCGGTGGATGGGGCAGATCTGATGTGGCGGGGCAGTTGCAGAAAAAGGGCGGTCACCCTTGAGCTTCCGCTGAACCCGGAGGACGAGCAGACGTGACCAGTTAGAGGACCTGCGTGATCTCTGTGGGGTGTGGGGAATTAAAAGGTCAGATAGGCACTGTACAATCCATGAAGTGCTTTAAAAACAAATAATAAAACTTTAAAATGAACTGTATAATTGACAGGAAGACAGTGGAGGGAGACAAGTACAGGGGAAATCTGCTCACGCTTGTCAGGAACCAGTGAAAAACCTCATCATTTACAAGCAATCTGTGTTTACCGACAACAGTTTTAAGAAGTGTTCCTATGAGCCCATGTAGTAATATCCTTTCTATAATCATGAGTTTAACAAAGTGGTGACCCTCTCCCCATCCTTGCTTGTGAAGGGCTGAGCCTTTCAATCATGATACTATCACCTGTTGGGATGGTATATCACCCAGGGCCATGCCTTACGTCCTGCGTCACACAATGTGTTGTGTGTCTGATGTGCGTTCTTGTCGCCTCACATTGGGTCCTCTCGTCACTTGTAACTTCAGACACACATGATTCATTTTTCTGTAATCGTCACTGTTTGTGCTGTTTCAACGTTGACTTATTACTTTAACCCAAACCACGATCTTCTCCTAAACCGTCTCTCAACAGTTTTGTTGTTCACAACGTAAAATAAACTAAAAAAGTCAAAAATTGCATGGTCACTCACAGGACACAGCCTTCTGAATGACAGTCCAGAACAGGAACCACTTGGCTGATACAACTTTTCTAACAATTACTGATTGTCCCTGTTTATACCTTTCCACTTGACTTTCTGGGGGGTTTTCAGCAGGAAATTACTCATATAATCACCCCCAAATGGTCTTACAAGGCAGATCACCTTCCATGTACATAGATGTGAGACCAAATATACAAATTATATCAAAACCACGTGCTCTCAGAGTACCATGCACCTGTGGAATGTGGAGCATCCCACAACTTCCCCAGTCTTTTGTTGCCCCTGTCCCAACCTGTTTCCCAATGCTGGCATATATTTTCTATCTAAAAAGTAATGATATCTAATAACAAAAGGTCAGTGCCCTTTTCTACCTTCTGAACTGCACAGTGGCAAGTTTATCATCATGCCGTCAGGGTTCGTGAGCGGTGCCACTGTTTGTCAGTGGGCTTGGTTTCCCTCCTCAGCCAAAAACATCCCAGCATCCTACAAACACACAGTTGTTTTTGGTTTAAAGCAGCAGTTGCTTTTGGTTTGGACATGAAACGGCTTGCTTATCTCGCTAGCTTGGAAGTGTCACACTACGGGTGTGTCACCCTGCATGAAGCTCTGTGTGTGTGTGTGTGTGTGTGTGTGTGTGTGTGTGTGTGTGTGTGTGTGTGTGTGTGTGTGTGTGTGTG
>JBBPCS010001958.1:0-14220 GCA_037974645.1 Hollardia meadi
TAGATATAGATATATCTATATATCTATATAGATATAGATATATCTATATATCTATATAGATATAGATATATCTATATCTATATCTATATATCTATATCTATAGATATAGATATATATATATATCGTAACAATCGATATCGTATTGTTTCAAAATGTGGTATCCTAATAATATTGATACTTCGATACTTTTGACAACTTTACTCAGCAGTATATAAAGCAGTTGAAGCTCTACCAGCTGCAACATTAAAGTGATGAACACATTAATCAATCAATCAATTACAATCCAGTATTATGATAGATTCTTACAGCACCTTACAGTTATACTTAAGTACAGTAGGCTACTCCGTTACTTTTCTTTAAGACACAAACGTCAGAGGCCTTTATGCGACTCATCCTGATCACATGACCTCCAATGTCACCGTATCATTTGATCAGCAGCGTCCCCTCACTGATTCTTTATCGATCACTTTGACAGACAGTTAATAATGTATGGTCGGTTACCGGTCTGGTCGTGCAGGCGGGCGGTGTTCAGGGTGGTGATCAGCTCCTCCAGACTCTCCTTGTTCCCGTTCATCTTCCAGTTTCCTCCCACGAAGAACCTCCGGAGCGCCATGGCCGGCTGGTGGTGGCAGGTACCCGGTGAGGAGAGCTGCTGGAGGTCCGGAGGATCAGTTCAGCTGCAGAGGGGCTCCGGCTGGTGTGTACGTCAGGTGCTGTCGGAAATATCAGAGACAAACAGCAAACGTCCCTCTTCTTCTCTTCTTTTTTTTCCTCCTCCTCCTCCTTCTTCTTCTTCTTCTTCTTCTTCTTCTTCTTCTTCTTCTTCTTCTTCTTCTTCTTCTTCTTCTTCTTCTTCTTCTCTGGGTATATAAAGAGGAATCAAGCAGTTTTGTGGCGCATTACCGCCACCTGCTGTTCACAATGTTCCATGAAAGATAAAATCCACTTTTCATTGACAGTTCCTTCTTATTTACTGTAGTATTCCCTTAAACTTTATATACTTCAACATATTTATGGGCGAAATAATATATAATAATACATTTCCACAACATTTATATGACGTCGTTATTCTGCATAATAATAATAATAATAATAATAATGATGATGATAATGTTCAATTTTTTAATTATGAGCCTTCACTACTAAGAATAAGGATTCACTTATGAGTTTTATTTATTTTTACTTATTTACAAGATCAATGGTTAAATCTTAAGATAAAATAATTTTTATGTCATAAACATAAAGCATTTAAAAAAAAGATGCATATATAGAATTTAAAAAATATTTATGGTTGGATAAAAGTGCATTTTTTTTCTCTTCATGTTGATCAAGTGTTTATTCTCTGACAGGTCTGTATGTTGTCTTCTATGTAAAAACAGGACATTATAGTAGAGCTGCTTTTACACCAAGCCTGCTGTTGCTTGATGTTTAGAAATATAATTCATGTTTAAACTGAACAACCCTAAACAGTTTTAAAAACTCTCCATACTTGCACATTGGGAAACACCTTTTTCTGATTGACTGGCTGGCGTCTATTAAAACATAACAGGGCACCTCCAACAGCAGCTATATCTCACAGTAGCCATGACAACAATACAGATGCATCATGGTATGTTTCCAGAGGATTAAACATACTAGTTACAGCAGAGAACTGCAGGATTTCCATCCATATAGTCCATTATTTTCTTATTTTAATTCATTTGACACCAAAAATAAACTTGGACGTTTATTTGGATTTTTTTTGTAATTTATTCACTCACCAAGCTGTTCAATTACCATAATAAAAATCTAAATGCTGTTTTCAAAACTTTCTCCTCAGGAAAAATGATGGGAAAATACTTGATTTAAGTAAATTTTTATTTCATTTTTGCCTAAAAGTATGTAACATTTATAATAATCTAAAAATACTGGAATCAGCCTATAAAATATCCACCAATTTCTAGATTTTGACATAAACTTCCAGGATTGCTGAAACCCCTCAATCCCAGATTGATGTACATTTTTTTGTTCGGTGATGTGTTTCTTTTTATTCCATCATGGTGTTGCAGCTCGATATTCTGACAGAAGAAAACGTTAAATCCAAAAGAAACTTTAAACATCAGATTTTGGGGTCCATCCCCGAGAATGAAAGCGTTCAGCACACAGCCACAAGTTTGCGCCAACATTTGTTTACCCTGCCTGCTGGCGTGTGCAGGTGCGAGTCATGCTGCCCTCCTATTCCCTCCTATTTGTCCTCCAGAGCTCAAATTATATATCATATTGAAGACGGTCCCTGCACACACAAACATGCAGACCCTGACATGGTGTTAATGCAGAATTCTATGTTTATTAGAAAGATTTTCAACAAACATTTCATCTTTTTTTTTTCTTTTTTTTTTTTTTACAGAGGAACTGCACAAGTGTAAAAGTACTACAAAATGCAGCTGAATCCTGGGGAGTAAAATAAAGTTTACAGGTGTTTACAGAGTGTTTCACAGATCAGACCACCACCCGGCGGTCAGTCTCACAGTATTGCAAGCCTGGCTCCACCTTTGAACCGTTCACCTGGGGATACCGTTGGATTTTTTTTTTTTTAACGGTGAGATGGGGGAAATGGCAGCAGCCATCTTGGATCAAAGTCTGCTGGTTGTTAGCAGGGGACCCAAGATGGCAGCTCTACCATACACATATACAGTGGATATGTGCAGCAGAAAAGAAAAGAAAAAAACAAACAAACACTGTACATCAACTCTCAATCCTAATGTTTTAAACTATAAAATACAAATAAATGTACAATCTGATATCTAAATAAGTGCAGGGCTCTTTAACAGGTCAAAGATCTCAAATACAATAAAAATAAAAATGTAAGCCTACAGTCTTATTTTCAATATTCACGTGTTCTTTCTTTTTTTTATTGTCAAAAATCTATTTATGTTTAATTGACAGTAAGAGCTTCTCTGCTGCTCGGTAATCATTTTGAATAACGTGCTATGTTTTTTAAAAATTTTTCCCGTGTTAAAATCGTCAACAATAAAACTCTCTTGTACGTACAGCGGGATGCATCGTGCGCCGTGTTTACCTGACGCCATTTATACAACGTGACTTCATTTGCAACCTCTCGTATTTTTGCATACATGAATGAGGAAGAAGTAGAGAGGGAGAGAAAGAGAGGAAGGTCTGCATCCAATATCCTCCAGCCTCACTGGCCTCCTAGTTTATTTTACTCTCCTCTGCTCCTCCCTCTCTTCACTCTTTTCCTCCTCCTCCTCCTCCTCCTCCTCTCCTGTCCCGGTGTTTTCCTCCGCTGGGATGCTTCAGTTCCACAGTTTGAGGACGCTGTCCCAGGATCCTGTGCAGATGCCCATACCGTCCCCCGGGATGCCGGTGCAGCTCACCCTGTTGTCGTGGCCGGACAGCACACCTGAAGGAGGAGAGGGGGAGGAGATAGAAAAGGAAGGAAAGGAAAAGAAAGTAGGAAGAGGAGAAATAAGGAGACGAGAGGAGAAAGGGGAGAGGGCATGTAAAAGGAAGGAAGAATGAATAAATGGGTTCAAATGAATCCGTTGTTTTCCGCTGAATGAAAACAGCTGATGCCATGATGAAAATTGTAAAAAACAAACAAACCTCAACATCTTATGTAACTCAGTTTCTTTCCTTTTTCACGTGTAAATGTTTGTCACATGCCATTTATCACTCTGACATTACATTTATAACTGATGACATGTGGTGGTTGTCGCCGCGTTCCTACTGAGTGTAAATAAAGCTTAAATGAATACAGACTTTTCTTCGTAAAGCGTGTTTTATCTTCCACTGCTGAATGAATATCTCCACTCACCAACTTTCTCTCCCTTCAGTGAGTCCCAGATGTGGCAGTTGAAGTCGTCGTAGCCGGCGAAGATAAGGCGGCCTGAGTTGGAGAGCGACACAGACGTGACGCCGGCCTTCAGGCTGCTGTCCTGGTAGCCAATCACCTCTTGGTCGGAACGTATGTCGTACATCTTGCAGCTGCAGTCGTCGGAGCCTGTGATGAAGGCATTTCCGCTGGGGAAGAACTGAAGAAGAAGAAACGGACAGGTTGTCTTCATGCGTGGTGATGATTTAAGCGGAATATAGATTATAATAAGGAAATACATTTGTTTTTAACTGTTGTTTGGAAGTTTTGCTAAGTTCAAAGCACTGATTGCACACTCGTATGGAAGCCCATTTCTGCCAGTGTGATAAAAAAAAAGATCCTGTATATCATTAATGAGAATATTTCTCAGAATAACAAGCTAATGTCTCGAATTAATTAAAAAACTTTCTTAAACATTGACTAAATGTCTCAAAAAACGTTCACAATATTTTGATTTAGTTGCTTTAGTTGCTTGCACTAGCTAGCTTTCTGTCATTGCTATCGAAAAAGAAGTCATCAATATGAAAAACGAGATCTTCACGAAGCTCTCGTTTAGTTTAGTTTTGTGTCAAGAGTACAACAATATCAACAAGTAACTCGCTCTACATCAGTGCTCCAAAACCACGCCTACCTTTTACTGATAGCAATGACAGAAAGCTAGCATAGCAAGTGTATGCAACTTTGTAATGTTTGGCCTAAATCAAAATATGGAGAAAGTTTCTCATTATTTAAAAGAATTAACTCATAATGTTTTTAGAAATTAAATAATTATTGAGATTCTAAGTTATTATTTCAAGAAAGTTTCTCATTATAATAGATTACAGGATCTTTTTTTTTGGTGGAAAAACACATTGGCGGAAATGGGCTTCCATACACATCTGGCAGCCTCCCAGTGGCAACCTTTTATTTTATTTTTTTTTTTTTATTTTAGTAGGCAAATCAATAAAGCTTTTCTTAAAACGTTAACCCTCTGCTTTTAATTTATAGCCATTGCCTTTTTAAACTTGATCCTCACTGGCCACTGTACACTGACCCACAGCCAATCAATGCAAAGCAACAACGAGGCTGCTCTACACAAAACTCTAGCATCTAAATGCCTGGAAAACTTGCACAAAACTCAATGCAAAAATGCAGTTAAAACTTATAAGAAGAATCGTCTGTTAAAACAGAAATTTGCTCTTTAAATTCTCCCCCGCTTTTGGCGAACGGGTATAAAATGTATATTTTATTTCTGGTTTGTGTGATGTGATGCTCCTCACAGAGATGGAATTGATGTCGCTGGTGTGTCCAGAGAAAGTCTGCTTGCAGGTCCCTGTCCTCAGGTCCCACAGCTTGGCCAGAGAGTCACAGGCTCCAGAGACGAAGGTGTTCATGTCAGAGGAGAGAGCCAGGGACATGCAGTCTCCAATGTGGTTGGTGAAGATGATCTTCTGCTTGCCGGTCTCCAGGTCCCACAGACAGCTGGGGAGTAGAGGGAGGAAGGGCGTTATGAAAGGTCTACTTAGCCTTGGATCTGCTTGGATCCGGTGTGACTTCTTTGGAGCAGCTCTCATTTTGTTGTGATAATTAATTCACAAATGCCAGTTGTTGTTTTTTTCACGAGTCCATTTCGTATCTGGTCCAAAATTTAAGACCTGTGAAAACCTCTAGTTTGTAGGCTAATACAAGCAAGCAAATCATCATGAAATCTTGTGATATGAAATATTTGTGATCTTGTTAAAACTCAATGACAATTAGTATAAATAAAAACTGACACCGCCTTGTTGGGTTTCAAAAAATGGTGTATGATTTCATGTTTTATGCGTTTACAAGAACGGAAGAAAAATGAAAATACAACATATATGGGCTCACATTTTTAAAAACAAAAGCAACATCCACAATTAAATTAGATTAACATCAGCGTACGTTTATTAGGTGGTCTGATATAGCTAGCATAGCGACTGTGCGTGGAGGAAACAGTTAGCTAGCCTGCAGCTACTGTTTGTGTTGTACCTTGTTAGATAGCCACCAATAACTAGCTAACTCTAGCTTTTTTTAAGAGAGTCTGTTAATTTTAGGCCAATAAATAGCTAAATTTTGTAAGCTAGCTGTTAGCTAATGCACACAGTCTTGTTTTGTATTCTGATATAAATCTGATACCAATTTTCTCATCTAACACCTGTTAAGACAGCTTTTTTTAGCAGTTTATTGACCACAATGTTGTAGTATTGCTTTAATGGCTATAAAGGCTATATGCACATAAAAGTAGTAGGCTATTTGAGTTTGGCATTGACGGAAACTGGTGTCCCACAACACAAAATGTAATGGAAAGGAAAGATCTACTCATGGCTGGTTGGAGGTATCAGGGTGACGACTCTTTAAATACAACTTAAAGTAATAAAGTCTTTTGAAAAATGCAAATTTTGTAGCTTTTTGTGAAATTTTTCAAATTTGAATAGTGTTGCAAAGTCACAGTTTGATCAACTGAAACCGAGAAACCAAAAAAATATAAAACATTTCTTCCTTTAGGTTTCTGATTCTGACAGGGGACAGGTGATTTACAGAGCGGATGCGTCCTGCAGCAGACAAAAAAAAAAAATTAACTTGGGAAATATTGGGAAACACATTTGTCAGCAAATAGCCATAGCCAATGAAGCTGCTTGGTTGCTTTTCCTCTTTAAACATGATATTTTGCAGTGTTTCCGGTGGCATTGTACTCCATTTAGGTAAAATGATAAACTCACCAGGTGGTGTCACCGGAGGCTGTCAGGATCTCAGTGTCGCTAAGGAAACGGCAGCAAGACAGGTAACCTGTGTGGGACAGACAGTTTATTTATTTCTATGCCTTTATGTAACATAAACTTCATTTTGATGTTTCTCTGAGTACATTTGCAGCCATCGAGGGAGGCAGAAAGGCACCGCGGTGAGCGTCACCCTCACCTGTGTGTGCGTCCAGCTCCCTGAGGGTCTTGGGGCTGGCAGCCTTGATGTTGTACACTGTGCAAATGTTATCCAGACCACCGCTGGCCACCAGGTTACCAGAGGGTGCAAAGGAGACGCTCATCACCCAGGCTGACTTTAGTGGCACAGCAACCAACTGGGAAGTAGACATTTTTGGTTACAACCTACATGGGCTGTCTGAAACCAGTGTTAGTATCAACATCTTTAAATTTGAACTTTTTGCAGCCAAAATTTAAAATCTGTCAATCTTCCCACCACGATTTTATTCCTGACAAGGTGGAAACAGAAGTGAAACCGTCACTAAGTCACCAGTGAAATCTAATTATCTCATTATCTCACTAATCTCATTATTTGAGGATTAGAAGGTCCTACAGGAGGAGTAAACTAACCAATCACAGTCAGCTCTTTTAACTAAAAATCTCATTTTCAAAAACATGATCAAAGAACTATAATTAAATACACCTTTTTCACGTCAAGGACCCCTAAACTGACAGAAATTTGACCCTGGACCCCCATTAGATTAGATTTTCTTCATAAGAATTTTGCTTTTAGATGTTTTATCACAGAAAGTGTATGAAACCAATGACCAAAATAGTGATACATTCTGTTATTGTGTTACACACGGATGGAATTATAGTAAAAATAAATAATTCCCCTTTTTGTTGGGGGTCTCTGGACCCCAATTTGAAAACCAGGTTTAAGGTACAAGAATGACACAGAGTCAGACACCCTTAACATGAATGTGGCAGGTAGTTAATACTCATTTATTTACTCATTTATAATCAATATATTGTAAAATCTTGTCATTATTGTATACTTGTAATTATGCCACACTAAGATATAAGTTATACGATGTTTAATGGGTATGTGAGTTTACCTTGTTCCCTGTGAAGGTGTCCCAGATGAGAAGCTTGCCATCCTGTGATGCACTGACCATTTGCCTGTGAGAGAGATGACAGAGTCACTTTGTTTGAAGATTAATTATTATAAAGAAAAGAAAATTGAATTCAGCCACACTGATATTAAAATCTAACATTTTCTACAAGATGTGGCAAAGAGCTGCAACAACACTGAGAACAGTGTCTCAGGTACTTCATTATTACAGTACTGTTTATTAATTCTCACCATTAAATTATAGCTCAACACGTATAAATGCCTTTTATGTCTTGAAGCACTTTGAACTTGCTGTTGAAAGGTGTTACACAAATTACCTTCCCTTACCTATAATTAAAATATCTTACAGCAGTAATTTAATATCTTAAAGATTTTTCAGAAGACTGGATAAATGTTTTAAATTTTTACCTTCTTCGGGGCAGTTTGTTTTGTTTTAGACAAACCTACTTGTGTAGCCAAATTAGATGTTGACGAGCTGAGCTGCCATGTTTGTAGCTATCAAGTCTTAGCTAGCCCGTTAGCTTGACCTTCCTGAATGCCATTGTTTAAAAAAAGAGAACCTACTTGAGTTGTATTCAGACAAAAAATAATCTGGCAGGTGAACAAATAGTTTAGCCAAACAAGATGATCTATATTTAAGAGTTAGCTGAGCTTCCACATTCTAGTTTGTAGCTATCTAGCCTTAGCTAGCCCCGTTAGCTTGAACAACCCCAATTAAAAAAAGTGAAAATGCTTAAGTTCTTTCTTGTTTTTTAAATTCCTCCTGTGACGTAGATAACGTGCACACAGATAGCTGGCTCATGTCTAGGTGGCACTTGAACTGTCAGAAAAACCATAGCAGGACAGAAAGCTAAGACAAATTAAGCCAACATTATTCAAACTAGATAAAGGAGGGACACTCATTAGCTCCTTCCACTGATACTTTCCTGAACCACTGAGATAATTGTATAAAAGGCCCAAAATCACAGGTGTAAATGATAAAAGTATTGATGGCTGCGTTCCATTTAGCTGCTTCAGTCCTGGTATTGTGCGTGCTGCCTCACTGTCACACTGTCATGCCTTCCTGGGACACTGTATATTAAAATATGGAAAAAATATGATGTGAGTATGATGGTGAAGAAACTCCACCTCCTGGTCCGTCCTCACCTGGAGTCAGATGCCCAGTGCATGGAATAGATTTTACCCAGGTGACCCTTGAGCGTCTTCCTCAGCTTCAGCTGAACCCGGCCCAGCGAGTCCACGCCCCCTGCTGCTGCTGACATGCTGCCATCATTCACAGCCTTACGGGCCGCCTGGTGGTCACACAGGGAATGGCACGTTGAGGGAGAGAGGAGAAGAAACGAGTCAGGAAGGTTAACTCCACTTAGACGGTTTAAGTCCCTAAATTTCCTCCCGACCTGCAGTTTGAATTATGTTTGCAGGCTCAGTTTTGATATTTACACCTGTGTTCAGGTGATAATACCCAGGTGTCGGTCATTTAAAGGCATGAGGATAAGTGGTACTGCTAGTGGAAGTGATAGCACTTGTATTAGTAGTGGTAGTATCAATAACAGTAGATAATACTGGTTTTAGTAATTGTGTTAGCTAACAAGGTTCAGTTTATTTTGAACTATTAGCACCATCCAATGAAAAACATGTTTTTTCCAATTGTGGTGACTCGTGCATTTTACAACTAAACTGAAGGATTAAGTGAAACAACATGTTTTTCACATGACAGCGACGTTGTGTTTAGTGTTATCGATGTGATCACGATGCTTCCACGTGAAGCACTGTACGTGTCACCTGCAGGAGGCGCTCACCTCGATCTGTACACGGAGGCCATCGCACTCCTTTTTCAGTTTATCCATTTCAGCTTTCTCAGCTGCCATGGCGGCGGTTGGTCGGGGATGTCACTGACGGAAAACGAAACTGTCACTCTGAAACAGGAAAGAGAGAGAGAAAAAAAGACATTTCTTGAAATGTATGAACTATGTGCATATAAAGAAGATTGGACAAATTGTGAGAACATTTGTCTTCTTGGTGATCATGAAAAAGTCAACACAACAATGTGGTTTGCCAGCTTGTTCCTGCAGTACATCACAGTACAGTACAGGTGCACGAGGATCCACTGACCCTGATACCTTGATCTGGAACACTCGGGTTGCTGTTACACCATCAAGTCTAGAGCAAAGATTAGACACTATACCTGAGGTTTAATCCCTCCCTAAACCAAAGTTGTAATACTGTTAGCTCTCACACTGGTCCAGCTAGGATGTGCAGAGTGTGAAGGGAGGAAGAGACAAGTGGAGATAAAAGGAAGGACAAAGTGAGGGAAAAAATACTGGAAAAATTTAAAGAAGAAATGTGGGAGAGATGGGATGGGAAAGAAAAGAACAAATTTTATTGAAAGGGCTGAAGGAGAGGAGAGAGGGCTGATCAAGGAAGGAAGGAAGTGAGGGAGGGAGGGAGGGAGGGAGGGAGGGAGGGAGCTAAAATCTAATTAAAATTAAAAAAAAAAAGATACTTGGACCCTGGACTGCATCAGGACTAGAAAATCCAAATCTCCTCTTTAAGTTTGACATTAAATTCAAGCTGTCGGATCAGAATCTTCCCCCGAAGGAATTTATGATCGGCTCATCTTTGGTGCCACGTATCTTGGCGTCAACATGTGCTGATGCTCATCAAGCAAGTTTTCAGATGGAACTCAACTGTGATGATCAGTTTCGGGTACTTAATCATAAACTGCCACGAGCTTTAAAGCAAAGAACATCAGCAACAGGAAAGACTGAAGGGTGTTCCTAGTATGTAATGCAATAATTTAAACCTTTAACTGACTGGTTCCTTAACTTCAACGTAATATTCATGTCCCAAAAGCCCTGCGTGCAGTACTTCACAGTATGTGCCTAATACTCTGTAATAGGATACTGACGTCCGACTAATTTAACTACCTGCGCGCACGATTCAGCTGATTGGCGAAACCCTGCACCTCCACAAATGAGGAAAACATCATTGTTACAGCTGATCGGGAAAATTGGAAGAGTGTCATTAGATACTCTTTAAAAAAAATCTGATAACATGATATTTAGACAAAACAAAGTAAGCAAAATGTATGAATTCTGTATTTTAGAGAATGAACAAAACGCAGCCACAGTTTCAACCCTTTCCATCGTGTTTACATGCACCAGTGAAGGTGTGATGCAACACTGCAGTTTGTTTATCAAGCAAAAATGTAAAACTTTCTTTGGGTCCAGCTTCTCAAATATGAAAAACTATATTTTTAATTTTAAGTGGACAAAACGAGCAATTTTGAGATGTCACCTCAGCAAACTTTCTACGTATTTTTTTTGTTTTTTGTTTTTACTGTTTTGTCTCTTGTAAATGTCCCTGCATGTAAGATCAAAACACCCATGAGCAGTGGAGGTGAAGGTTCAGGACGCGGCGTACGTGCAGCGCAGGTAGCAGCTTCAACCTGTGGCAGGACGCAGGGTGGAGGGTGCAAGACAGGGGTGGGGCAGCAGCAGCAGAGGAGGTGGTGGTAGTGTGTGTGTGTGTGTGTGTGGAGTTTGCTACAGGGTTTTAAATCCCGGGCAGGAGATCTTAAGGGAAGCTTTACCGCTCAAATCTCCTGTCATCCGATTACTGACTGCTCTTTACCTCGGGATCAGAGACAGAGAGAGAGAGAGAGAGGGTGGGTGATGTGGACGGAGTTACGGTCAAACATCAGCAGCTCCGCCACAGAAGTGACACCTAAATGCATCCACTCTCAAGAGATTTTCTAGCTAAAAAGACTCGAAAAAGTATTTGTATCAGTCAGAAACTGACTGCTGCAGCGTAGACAAAGTGAGCTGGCTGAGGTTTGGCCTTGTGTGATAGGGCAGGCTGCAGCTTACTGCTGCCACACCTGAGGCACCAATCCTCTTTGGCAGCTCCCCTACAATCCAAAGATCACCTTCAAACGGTTTAAAGAATCATTGCATTGGATGCAATCTTACACAGGGCTGATAAGTCATTCTTTGACTCGCAAGAAATCAGTGCTTCAAGATCCCTTTAGAAATATTAGTAGCCGAGTTTGAAACTCGAATGTTGGAGGAAAGCTCATGCACAAACTGCAGCTGCAGCTACATTTGGTTTGCAGGCAGCCACGTGTAGAAAATCTCCATCAATTTTCAAGTTTCCCATCGATCCCCGGCTGTACGTTGCACATTGAAGGAAATAGCCACTTCCCGTTTTTCAACTCTTCCACTTCCTTTCTTTAAAATAACTCACAAAGTAAGATCATGAGGCATTACAGCACTTCACTCCAAACGTCCTCCAACAGCAGAGGAAGCACCTGAAGAGAAGCACAAAAGAAGAAACTCACCTTTCCCACGCACAACGTGGTCCCTTCTCTTCTTCTGCAGCGGAGCAGCTCCTGGTCCCAGACAACTCCGGCTTGAGCTCTTTTAGATTCCACAATCCCAGGGTGCACCACCACCTGCAAGCTGGCTCCTCCGACGCTCTCCCCCGGCAGACTGCTAGCAGCTTACTTTGTGAAAAACTCTCTCTCCCTCTCTCTCCTTTCCTCCACAGTGAAGAACAGATGAGGATTGGAGGGGATGAAGAAGATAAGGGATGAAGGGATAAAGCTCAAAGATGGAAATAGAGAAGGAAGGAGAGGGAGAGAATCAGGGAGAGGGAGCACGGCGAGAGGAGGTACACGTAAACCGATTGGAGGGAGAAAATCAGGTTATGAGGTCAAAAGACAAGAGCAGGTGAAGAAATGAAAGAACAAGACAGGAGGAGAAAGGGAACAGGTGGAGATGAAATGTGAGAATATGAGAGAGGAGAAAAAAAAAGGTTCTGGAGGTTTGGAAAGAAATGTTGTTGCACAAAAGATGCAATGAAAGCAAACAAAAAGCCGGAACAAAGAACAAACACACAATTAGTCTCATTCAAACAGCAATCCTTTTAAGGAGGCACATAAAATCTTCTGAAACCACTTAGTCACAAGATTTAATTTGTGGTGATTTAGAGAGGCGACTTTGTTCTTTGACTCCTGGCATTGCGGTGCATGTTTTTATTATTATTATTATTATCAGGATACAGGAGCGGGGATGGATAGTCTGGGGCGGAGGTTGACGGGGTGAATTGGTTTGTCAGAGCTAATGAGCTGAGCCCGGTTAATCAGGGTCTAATGGGATATCCGGGGACGGGCAATCTCGTTAGGGAATTAGAACAGGTCAGGCGACATGTGCGTCACACCTGACACACAGCAAACGCAGAGACGAAAAAGTGGATCAAGAGTCAAACGCAGAGTTTTGCCTCAAAATGAGACGGCTGCTCCGATAGAGGCAGTCGTAAAAGAATGAAACATTTTTTAAACAGACCAAATCATCTGGTCCGACAGTGAGACGGGACAGGCGGGAGGTTTTGGAAGGCGAACAGGTATTGGTCTTCAGTGAGAGGTGATCTTGTTTGGTCCGCCCCCCTTTGACATCCTGTAATCTGACTCGTGGCTTGAGCGGAGAGTTCCATTTTTTTTTTCTGGGAAAGGTAGGTGGTTGAAAACGCCACATGGGTAATAATCTGGTGTGATGTGATATTAATTACACTTGTAAAGAAATAGTTCACGTTCCACACGGAGGTCGGGATCAGCAGCGTCCGGGAGCTGGGAGAGATCCGGCGTCTTACTCAAGGACACTGCAGCACGCTGAATGATGAAGGTCTTCAGCTGAAATATTCCTGCTAATGCACGCTGCTGATCTGACAACAGTTCAGCCATGTTAACTCCACTGTGAAACATCATATGGGAAGTTAGCAGAACTCCTAGCATGCCCTCCAGAGAACTCCCATGATGGAAACATTTTTGTCTTTAACTCAAACTAAAGCTACGTCAAGGTTGTTACTTTTCAGTGAAAACACTGCGGTGAAATACTGTATTAAATTCCCCACACCCACTTACATATTAACAGAGTCACTGGTTTCAAAAAGAAGTCTGATTGTATGTAAGCTTATGAGAAAATGACCCTACTTCTCACTTGATTTATTACCTCAGTAAACTGTTTCCTAATGAGTTTATGGTCTCAGTCGCCACTACAGCTACTAAATATTTAGGGCCCGAGCACGAAAGTGAAGTGCGAGGAACCTATTGTTTTTGTAGAGATTATTATTATTATTATTATTCTCATCTTTCAGTGCATTTTTGAGGGGCTTAGGATGCTCGAAAACTCAGACCTGGCGAAAATTTCGAAGTTCTGTACTGACTGGGCTCGGGTGTGGCCAGCAGGGTCCATAGCGCCCCCAAAAGAAGGCCAGTGTTGGGATGAAGTTGCTTGGATGTCCATGAAATTCCGTGAGGTTATTGCCCTCACTGTAAGGAACGTGGTGAAATTTTTTGAAATTTTTTCGCCTGACAGGAAGTAAGCCATTTTGGATTTTGTGCGGAAATTTTCATTTTACTAACACTTGTTTGAGGCGTTAATGTTCAAAAACTCATAAGACTTTGCATGGAGGTTTAAACTAGTAATTCCTACGATTTATGTTGCAATTGGGCTTGG
>JBBPCS010001959.1:0-14219 GCA_037974645.1 Hollardia meadi
ACACACACACACACACACACACACACACACACACACACACACACACACACACACACACACACAGATGCATAGCAACTGTAATAATAACGGCTATAGAAAAATTACTCCCGTTAATAATAGTAGTAGCTTTAGTAAGTATTATTTATAATTTAATAAGGGATACTAACAATAATAATGACGACAATGACAATAACAACAATAATAACGATGATAACAAAAAAATTAATAGCAGCAGCAGTGGGCATCAAGCAGGACCACGGCAGTAGGTCCAACCACGATCAATGGGAACCTGCGAAATGAGAAAGCAAAAAGACTCCAGGGAAGATGTCACGGACCCCAGGGATACACTCTGCTTGTCACACAATGATGCACGGATTTCAGTAATTTTACATGTTTCCATGCACGCTGCAGGATTGTTACTGCAGCAGATATCGCTGGACACTTCAGCAGCAAAACTATAAACAATAAAATTATCATTAGATCCTGTCCGGTAATGTCTGCGCGTCAGGCGATTTAAATCATCAATGAATTTAAGACGCATGTCGAGACATATGTATTGTTTCTGCTTCTATGGAATAGCTGCAGGTAATGTAATCAACATTTTCTTCATTTATGATGTATTACTTCACCCATCTGCATCCCATCTGCTGTTAACCAGGATGATAATTTTAATGACCCAATCTACTGACTGCGATCTGCGTATCTCTTATAAAAGGGAAGCCCAGCAGCCCTTTTCCTCTCCAGCTAAAGATCGGTGCATTTTTTCATATGTAGTCAAAAGCAGTTGTTGGTGGGACAGAGTACTAGGAGACGGTGGAACCAGAGGGTCCACTGACCAAAGACCACACAAACCTGTCCCTCAACGAGACGGGTGCCACTGCGCCCTCTGCAGATGCACCTGGCTTTTAAAGAGAATGATATATGACACTGATTAGTTTCATTCATGTTAAGCCCAAAACACACCTATGAATAATTAAGGGACTGAATACAACCCCTTTGCACCTCGCGTCCTACTTTGGGCACAGATTATGTGCCCTTTAATGTAGATGGGACACGCCCTAAATGCACTTGTGCCATGGACTTTAGACCGTGCGCTATAGATTGTTTAAATTGGGTCATCTGTCTCTCAAACACACACATTGCTTGTTTGAGAAAGACAGAAAGAGAGACAGTTCATGTTTTTAACGAAGCGTTACTAGTTTTCTTGCTATTCGGCAATAACGTAACACCATGTGTGCGTGTGCATGAATGACAAATGTGTCATAGGAGCGCTTTAACAAATAGCACTACACCTCTGGTTACCCCCTATATTTGTTGAGGTACCTTGAAATTGTGGCCATATTTGACAAATTGCACCTTTTAACCAGGCATACACAGACCTTTATGATCCAGCTGGGAATGTGACATGTAGAGAAGAGACTTATAACATAAAAAAAAAAAGATATTTTATTTCATTACATGTTGTGCAGATTGTAAATCTTTTCAGTTCATCATAGATTGTGAGTCTAGTCTCCACAATCTAGAGGCTCCAACTGCTTTATAATAAGATTTATAGATGTGTGGGTGGGCAGTGGCAGTGATTCATATACCTATAAATCACAATTAAAAACACGAACTTTTCATCATGTCTATAGCAATGAGTAGTTATGAAGAGAGTGCCTCTTATTCACCGCCCTTCACTCAAGAGATAAAACAGTGAAATAAAAATGTAAGAAAATGTCAGAAGTTTGTCACAAAGGTTGTGTTACGTCTGTGTATTGTGGAGAAATCTGGTCTTATTATACTGCACGCAAGTTCAAATTAGTAGCTATGGTAACTAGCCTATTGGTAAATGAGCCAGAAGGTAATTTATAATTAAAATTCTTGTTTGCCGTGTGGTTGTTTTTCCACAAGTCTAATTTCTATTGTTGCACAAATAAATTGGTCAACGTACTGATATCCAATCCTATGATCAAGTGGCAAAAAAAAAATCATGTACACAATACTCATGGCTGATTGCTGAATAGGACATTAGGCTGAATAAATGCATATTTATAGTTCTTTGCCTTTTTAAGCTTTAATCCTGACTTTGTTTTAGGATTAATGTGAATATTTTAAAACGTTTAAAAGTTTTTTGTTGATTATTTTCCTTGCCTGACGGTCTAGAAAGTGCAGTTTGCTGCCTTGCTTTTTCAGAATTGCATACCAAGAGTTATTGTGAGCCAACACAGTCTGTTAAAGACAACTGAAAATTATTGAAGTGGTTGGAATGTTTCTGCTAGTGTAGATCACACTCGCAGTGTCACTCGCTGTTATTTACTGACTCTCAAATGAATTCTCTTCCTCCAGTATTTCCCTCTCTCTTGTTCTCTTGTGCTGTCTGAGTGTCTCCCTGTCCTCTCCAGAGAGGAGTTGTGTGTACATAATTTCCCCCCAGTATCCTTGTGTCTCTGCTCCCTGATGTATTTTTAGCTGATGAATAGAGATCCCCTGATCTGAATAAATTCAGGATTTAAACTGCACCAAACACACAGTGGCTATAAACCAATGTCTCTATGCTGCCACATAACCAAGATCCATTGAAGCAAAACTGAAGGTTGAGAATTTGTCTTCTGCTACTTAATTAAATATGAATGTGGGCCTGGTTGAATGTAAAGCATTTACTTGACTTTTACTTATTATTATCAGTTTACTTCAATGGCTTGAATGTTATGCTTGATATATTTTTTTAGCTGTATTTTTGTGCAAACACACAAGTAGTGTCCGTCTGGTCATTTTTGTCTTTAAAAGGAATTTGCATTGAGGTGGGTGGAGTTAGTGGCACAGCCAAGTTTGTGTTTATGAAAATAATCTTAATTGAGCTTAATAAGCTTAATATTGTGCTTTCAAGAGTTTATTATATACCTGTTATTCCAAAAGTAGCTGCAAAGCGCCATTTTGTAGCTTTTGTTACTGAAGGCACAAACCTCACTTAATCCTCAAATAAACCTTTAACGTTCATCTGTCACTTTGATCATATAGTACAGATTTAGATTCTCAACAAAATGATTAAAAAAAAAAAAATTAAGAACCTAAACTCATTTAGATTACAGCTTAAAGAATTAGTCAGTTAACCGAAGATAATGCCCTCCACAGTTCCAGCTTCTCAATTGTGAGTTTGTCTTTGTTTTTTTATTAGTACATTAGCAAAATCCTGTTAGCCATAATACAGCAGTAGGAGTGATACATGCGCTGCAATCTCTAATTTGAGGTATGTGCTGTGAATAATTATACATGGGTCAGCAGTGTGGGGTATCTTAAGTAATTAAATCCTCTGATACTTTACTAGTATCTAGTAAAATCTGACCTTTTGTGCTTTGTTGCATTTCAGTTCAAGCAGAGGAGGAATCAGGTTGGTTTTTTTTATCAGAAAGCAAAATTACAAACATAGTTTTGTGTGATCTTATATTAAAAAAATGTTTTCTATTAACTTGGTGAGCTATCAGCAAACATGCCATTTTCTCTGACCTATTCTGCAGTAATGGGGTCTGTAATGACTGGGTGAATGTAAACATACTACGGTGCAACTAGCGCAACTAATGTAAACTCTGTAATCACTTGTTGGAGTTGTGTTGTTACCATTTTTCCCACAGTAGGAACACACAGAACAAAGAGGCAATGCCGTCCAATGTAAAAAATTGATAAATTAAACTTGCTGAGTAAATACTCTCAATACACACAAACACTTAAAACACAGAAATGATGTGTTTACAAGACTGAGACTCTACGGCCATGCTTTAGTGGCTTTGTGAGGCTGTACTCAGGCACAGTATTGAGCTCAATGCTAACATCAACATACTATTCCCAACAATGCAGACATACTGATGTTTGTACAGCAGAGGCTGATGGGAACGCATTTGTTTTCCCAGTATTTTGTCACATATGAAAGTATTAGTCCAATACGAATTTTGACCTGCTGGTGGTGCTAAATGAAAAGGAAACACATAAAAAATGTATCCTCTAGAACACGTAAATATATTGGAATATATATCATGGGAATCCATCCAATTGTTTTCAAGATATTTGGCGCAAATCAAAAATTGTCAAACAACAAATGGTGATGCCATAGTAAAAGTCAGTAGGATCCGTCTTCTGGTGACCATTAATGTTTTTACCAAATTTCATGTCAATTCATCCAATAGATGTTGAAATTTCAACAAAAGTGTCGTTGACCACCATCAAACCACCATTAGAATGATCAAACCCAAACACAGAAAGTTTTCTCAGTATAAAATTGATGGTATTATTTCGAAGTGTTATTTTGAGTGTTCTGGACACTCTTCTCACCCCGGCTGTGCCTTGAGATCCTGTCCATGAATATCACAAACAGGATGGGAGATAAGGGGCAACCTTGGAGGAGTCCAACACCCACTGAGAACGTGTTTTACATTGTGCAGAGAATGCGAACACAGCTCTCACTTTGGCCATATAGGGACCGAATGACTCGTAGTAAGGTACCTTATAATACCACAGTGTCCCCCACAGGACTCCCCAACGGACATGGTGTTTTGTGCTTTGTGGATATCAACGTTTGCACCAATAAATGTGTTGCTGCGTGCTGGGAAAGTGCAGGTGCCGGTGGAAGGGTTCAGGGAACTTCTCTTGATGAGTGTCTGGCTTCTATAATTGGAAACTGCCTTGTCAGTAGTGTTGTTCCACAGAGTGAAGTAGACTCAGATCTGGCGATAGATAAAACTGCTGTTGGTGAATCACTTGTGCACAAAGACCTTTTTGAATTGCACACTTTATAATGCCACTTAAATCATACTTTGCTTCTGAGATGAAGAAAAGAACACGGAGGCATCTATTTTTTTTTTTTAAAGGGTAACATCTTCTAAGGACAGACCACACAGACCAGCAGCAGTGCACTTGTTCTTGGCTGAATGGTGGGACAGTCTAATGAACAAGGTGGTGATGGGAGGAGGTGGATTGCCCTATGAGTGGTATGAGAGGCAAAGTACCATATTGAGAAAAGCAAGTCTCTGGCAGTTAGATGTTTTCAAGATATGATACAAAGTGATGATAATGTATATTATTTTTCATTTAAGAATAAATAAAATTGTCCCTGTAAATTGCATGATACATACTTTGCAATACTAAATTTCAGCACAACCCACATTATTACTAATCTAATACTAATCGTAGATCGGAAATACAGAAATACAAAAAAAAGTAAACTAAAAAATAGAACATAAATAATTAAATAATTGGACTTCTAATTCCTATTATAGTGTTATGTGTAATTATTCTGTTCACACACACACACACACACACACAGTCTAACTATCTCAGAGCTACCACAGAGATCAAGAAGAAGAAGAAATGGAAATACTCCAACCTGATTGGTTGTGGCTGAAAGGACATTACTAAGATACACAGAGGTCAGTGTGTGTCCATATTAGGGAATCGAGCAGCATTTTCCACAGCCATTGTATTTCTCTTTTGGATTAGATATGAGATGCAGCAAGGAATGTGCCACAAAACCAAACAAACCACTGTTAACATAAATTTAACATAAAGCATCTAACCTGGGATTTTTTTTTTACCATACAAGGTTAATTTTAGATTCAGTCTGCAGACTAAAAGATCTTTAAGTTTCAATTTACACTTGTCATTTTTAGGTGCATACAAGGACAAACTGCTTCATGACATTTAAAATGTCACAAAAACCTTCTGGCACATTATTTAAAAAAATCCCAAAATAGACTGTAGAGTACAGGGCAGAGAGCGTGGTAGCATTATTATTATTATTGCTAATATGTTCAATTACATACCTTATTAAATACATTTGGTATTCTAATGTAATTCACAGTTTATTTTTATTTATTTATTTATTTTTACATTCCATTGCATTTTCAGCAGTGTGGTTTGTATGGCAGGTGTTTTACTGCCATCATTTAAAAATGCATCTACTCACAATTTAGAAATTGTAGTGCCAAACACTTGTGTGTGTGTTTTTTTAAGCTCTCTGCAAGACGAGTGTACCCTGACAGTTTTATCTCTTAATATGTGACGTGTGCTGTTTCTAAGTGGTCTCTGTGTGGTTCATCCTGTCTGAGCCATCTGTTTGAGTAGTTGAAGTGTTACAAGGTACACTCTTCTGCAGATGTCAGATACCTGATTTGTGCTGCTCTAATGAGAGGGCCATCCAAATAAGCAGCAGCTCTAGATCCTTCCAAAGCTGGATAACGAAAGCACCAAGTAGCAGTTCTGTCCTCTAACTACTAAGACACATGGAATGAGCTGACATGCGATGTGCTTTGTTCCACCTCATGCTAATGAGTTCACATCACTGAACATTGAGCACAATTATTGAACACTCTTTGATATATCACATACCACAGATCCATTTTTTCTTTAGTGGGTAATTACATTGTGGACAGTTCAACATTGCACAGCACTTGTGTAATGTTAGATGAATTTGTGTACAGTACAGCACAGATGCAAACTGAGTTCCTGATTTAATTGTAGAACCATATAAACAGGCAGCCAATCACATGCCAGCTTTCCCTCGGCTGTTGACCTCCGCTGTCTGTCTGTCATTGCTTTGTTACAGATTCTTACTGTTTTTTGTTGTTAGCCTGATAGACACCTCGGGGGCTACATTTATAGATTAAATTCCCTATGGGATATAGTTGTTAAATGATGTCATCAGAAGCAGCTGTGGAGCTGAGAGCTTATTGGGTTTTCTAAAAGCACTTTACGAACAAACACTGCAGTGTAATTATTGTTCTCTATTTCCTCTGGCCATTATTGAAGGAAATAAAGGCATTAAAATCAGTAGGACTAATGTAATCATCATCATGCATCTCATTGAAAGATGTTGTGCAACATGCATCACACTTGTTTCTGAAAGTTAATAATTTATTTGAGTGACCAGGCATTTAAAGAATGAAGTCCCTGTTCAGACCTGGTATTACAATCTGTCCTGAGTGATCCGATCACAAGTAGCTCCAAGTACAGGTGTGAACACATCTAAGATGCATTGAGGATGCATTTGAGATCCGATCGCTCAGACCACATTCTGAGGAGGTCTAGACCACATGTGGCCACGTTCTTTCAATAGTCTGAACGCAAATGTGTCCTGGGCCACATTGACTTAACTGATGATAGAATTGTGTGATTTTTAGAGTGAGGAGAAACTTAATAAACCGTGTGAAACGTCTACAGCAATTTTCTAAATCATCTAGGCCTTCTTATAAATTCTGCATTAAATGCAATACATGAAGTTGTTTCTTTTTCTCGTAAAAAGTGTCAGTTTGTCACAGCATCACTGTACCAGCCTGTTTGCTGCTCACTGCTTCTCCCCGTTTTAACTGAATTTGAACTGAACAAAAAATGAAGCCAAAATATCCCGGATACGAGCGCTGCCATCCTGTGCTGGTGACGTCATTTGAAGCCAGAGTTTGGGCAGTAGAGTTTGGGCGGTGGAGGCATGGTATCGAGTTGCAGCCCATTCAATCTCAATCTTCTCATTCAATTGCGAGCAGTGCTCAGCTGTCAATCATGACATTTCACACCCTTTTTATAGCTTCAATATAACTATTTAAACCAAACTTATCAGAAATGTGAACACTTGAACATACATCAGCCTGATAAGAACTACCTAAAATGACAAAAACCATCTTTGGGAAAAATTTATTTAAGGTGTACTTTGAGTTTTTATTTTGGCCCATGTCCTGTCTTAACACATTTAGGGGCAGGATTTATGACCTATACTGCAGCCCACCACCAGGGGGCTATCAGATCACCCACGACAGATGTTAATACCAAATGTGAACAGGCTCTGGAAACCTCTGCAGACAGTTGCCTGATTTGCTGAATTAAGTCTCTCTTTGGTGTGTATTAGCTGTTCCCTGTATCCTTGTTTATTTCACGGAAAATACTTGATATGTTTTTTGAGATAATATCTTGCTTATATTCAGATCTACTCACTGACAGTGATGAAAATTTAATCTTGTCAGGGCAGACAATATTCAGTCACTGTATTTATCTTTACTTTGTGACCTTCTCCCTGAGATAAGAGTTGAAACATTCTCAAATGTGAAATGGTAAAGGATGAATAGAGGGATGTATGTACACATGGGGAGAGAGAGTAGCTTTGTCAAGGTTGTCCTATGAGTTGAAAATGTGCTTGTCATCTCTATACGCTCTCTGTCTAAAGGGAAAATTGTATAGAGATGGCATGTGGTATTGAGGTCAGCTGAGGTCATTTCGTAGAGGTCATGCTGCTCTTACCGTACGTTGATGTATATCAAAGCTTTGTGAGATGTGTTTTCCCGACCAGCACAGATCAATTGTGGCAAGTAATTGTGTTAGGGCTGCTTGAGCACTTAGACATCTCTGTTGATTCCAGCTAAAGGGCTTGGTGCTTTCTACCATTGCTGTACACAGTAGTGTAACGTAGCATAGATTTATATTTTTATTCATCAAATGTAGTTTATCATAGCAAAATGTGTAAGTGTGTGTGCTCCAGAATATTTCTACTGCAACGTCTCTCTAGGACGCTCATTAATAACAACGCCCTGGGGAGCTGATGTATACACGGAGCGTAGAAAAGGAGAAAGAAGGTTAAATGTATATGTGTGTGTGTGTGTGTGTGTGTTCTTGGAAACAGAAGGTGGGCCAATCAGCCATAGCCATATTAATTCCCCAGCTGAGAGCTGAAACAACAACAGCCAGCCACCCAACCAAACATGCATTCAGTAAGCATGCTGCCAGTCAGGTGATTCACCATCTGCCAAGCACCTAGGCATCAGTCTGCCAAGTGTTATTCTTACTCACTTGCTCAGTGAAGAATGGAATAAACATTTTTTATGTCCATCCTGGGTTCGATACATTTAACGCCTCAAATGAGGAGCCACTATTCTACTGTTTTCCTCAGCTCAGCAGCTTCGTCCATGTCCATGAATACAAAAACCATGTTTCCTTTTCTCCCAGTACCAAACAGACATTATAGGTAACTGCAGCTGTTATGCTTGTCTCCTGTTCTTGTTCTTATCACTTTTGATGCGTGAGCATGACGGGGGGGGGCACAGTCCAGAATATAGCCATGACACTGAACAAATATACTTGAGTGGTTTGAATTCCATGTCGCCACAATCTGAATGTAGAAAAATGAACAGTAATTGCCTTGTGTTTCCTTAACAGATGAGCAGAACAGCTTTTGAGCAAGGCACTTATAAATACTATTAAAATGTCTAAAATCGACTGGACCTGTGTTATATATTTTGCTCGTAAATTGTCCAAAATGTTTTCACATTGTTTAAAACCAGTCAGAGAGTGAAGAAATCGTCGAATGTGACTCATGATTAGGTGAATAAAATGTAATTGTTTTGATTGAGAAACCACTACTGGCAGAATTTACATACTATGCGTTTAACAGCCGGATGTACCCGGGAAAGCTGCTCAGTGGCCAAAAGGAAAACGCTTAGGCTGTTTATGTAGTGTGAGGCAGATTAGACAAATAATTATGGCCGATGCATTTTCTTTATTGCAAAGTGCATCGTGGAGACATTACTAAACAAAACAACAACAAAAAAATTACTCAATCAAACCATAAGATACAAAAAAGCTAACAAAACAAAGAAAAAACATAGGAATCCTTTAATGTTTCAAGAAAAAAATACCATACTAATAACAAAAGGAAATATTATAATGTTATAATGTCCAGTTGTTCAAATGTGTTATGGAATGTGATTGTCTAATTAAAGAAAGAGCAAAGGGGAAGTTTGCAGAAAGCAAGAATGGGTAAATAAAAAGAAGAAAAAGTGAATAGGAAAAACAAGAAGTAAAATCAGGGGTTGTGGTGGTAATAGAGCTCCATCATAGGAACTAGGGGCTGCACAAGCTAGGCAGAGGTCTGGTAGGTCGGATTTGATGAAAACACACCACACACTTAGCTAGTGTACCCCTGCAGAATATGCGGTCCCTCGGAGAACCAGCTCACCACCCTCCAGCCACGAGCCAGATCTATCTAGACCTAGTGGTAGGTAATTTGTGTTGTGTTGGCTGGGGTATTTCTATGGTCTCAAACTCTTGAAACTTGAACCATGCAAATTGAATTTGCTGTGTTTAGGGATGCATCGGATCACAAAATCATGGTTCAGATCATTTTTCAGATCAGCAAAAAGGAAAGAAGGGTTGGGCTTAAATTAATTTAAAAATGTGCTGCTTTGGCTCTCATGTAGCCACCTCTTTCTGTCTGTAAGCACCACATATGTCCATATTATGTATGTACACATGTAGGTATTATTAATATTATTATTTTATTATTATCTCTTATTTATTATTGTAATATAAGCTCGTTCAATACATCTACTGTCACCACTCTTTAGTCTCAATCAATGTCTCGCCAACAGCTCTATCTGATTGGTTACACGTCAAGAGTAATAGCCTATCAACACTGAAGGCTGCTGTGCTTGACAGGCAAAAGAGAGACTGCTCTGGTGAGATGGAGCTGTGAGTCAAAGGGACAGCAGAGGATACTTCCGAAGTTGTTAAAAACAAACAACCTAATTATCTACTTCTATAAAGACAAGCTTGCTCAGTTTCCCAGTGAGACCACTAAAAATGCCTGAAGTCACAGCCAATGTCATAAAACCCTCCCCCTCAACGTTATCAGATAGGACATGGGTCAAATTAAAAACTCACAGTACAGGTCAAATAGATTTTTCCCAAAAATGGTTTCTATCATTTTAGGTAGTTCTTATAACTCTGATGTATGTTCAAGTGTTCATATTTCTGATCAGGTTTTAATTAGTTATTTGATGCTATAGAAAGGGGGGGAACATCATGATTGACAGCTCAGTCCTGCTTGTGATTGAGTCATTACTGCACAGACTCTAGCTACAGTACAGTAGGACAGTAGGAGGAAGTGGAGATGCGTCATCCATCTTTATTTATGTCAATTGAATTGCCTAACACTTGTACACACAGATACATAAATGTTACCTGTACCAGTCTACGCACATCAGATAATTAGTAACATTACCTGAAAAATAAAAAAACCAAAGTAGCTCAGTATGTGATTCCTTAACTTCCCTAACATAGTTTTCAACTATTCTATATACTACAACAGCACAATATAATTCCTGATCCAGTCACAGGCTTTTGGTTTTTGTGTGCCACCCAAGAATATCAGTGACCCTGCCTGGCCACCCCTATGAAAAATTTCTGGGGATGCCATTGAGCAAAACACAGCACAGGATTGTCTTTGTCTTTTCACTGCAGCTATGAATCGAGATTTAGGTCATTATTACTTTATGAAGCAACAGCGGCCATAAAACATTATTCCATGCTATGATGGTTAAATTTTACAATTAATCCGCGGAGCACATGTGTGCCGAAACATGGAAGGAGACCCGTACGGACCATGGATCAACGACGTTCCGTTACACCCTGAGCTGTGTTTAATATAATCACCCAAGGCTTAAAAGAATGAAATTATGAAATAATTAGTCAACACTAGTATACATGTGGGAGATGTCTGCTAGCACATAATATTCACAATAGGACCCTGAGCAAATCACATGAATAAGTTATGACCCTGCCAAATCTTGAATACTACATGGATGCACTAATAGGCTAAACATCAGAGAAGCTGAGAGGCCCATTGAGAGATGTAGTTGTTATTTGAAGTGGTGAGAGACGGCTAAATGCCTGATACACTAGAAGAGATGAAAGTGGAGCAGAGCTCGGAGCCTTAAGTGACTCTTCAGTTACAAGCACAGAAAAAGAGCAGGGTGAATTTCAACACATAGAGTGTGTTGTTCTCTGTGTTGTGTAGTGTTTCCCTGTAGTGTTTCTCTATGCAACATGAGCATTCGACTGCCCCCACCTGCAAGTTACAGTCTCTGACTTTCTTTCTTGCTCTTTTGTACTTTGATTTTTATGTCGCCTTTTCATGCCCATCTCGTCATATCTTGCTCTCGCTATTTTATCTTTCATTGTGTCTGTTACTTTTAAAAGAGTTGAAGTTCTCTCTGTTTAGGATTTTGAGTGTCAGATGAAATATTCAGTCATTCAGGGCATTAGGTCTGAACTTTTTTCTTTACTTTTTTGTATCTCTGGTGACCACTCAAACCTCTCTGGAGAAGGAACAGAGAGCTTTCAGTACGGCCACTCCTTGTTCAAGTGAGACAGCTCTTATTAGCATGTTTGGGAGCCTCAGAGCAACAGGGGGCACATGTATTGGAAAGAACCCTGCTCGCTCAAGCTTTTGCCTTTGCAATAAGATGATTATTTCCAAAAAAGACCGTGTGCACTAAAGCCTGACTGATACTAGATAATCCAGGATCAATATAAGTTGGAACATAAAGGAATAGGTTGACATTTTGGGAAACAAGCTTTTTTGCTCCCTTGCCAAGAGTTTTGACAATATCGATACCGCTCTTACGCCTGTCTGTTAAACATTACAGACAGCAGCCAGTTAGCTTAGCCTGGCATAAAGATCGGGAGCAGGGGAAACGGCATCTAGATTTTATAACCAATTGTTTTTAGCGTGAGAAAAATGCTTTCAAGATCTGCAGCTACCATATATTTTTTCACTGGCTTTGTGGCCTTTGTTTGGGCATTGAGTGGTGGTTTTATGTGTAATGATAATTGAGGCTGAAAGTGAACTTATGTTTAGTGGTGAGCAGTTCTGTGTCAGTTGATGATGACAGACTGCTTTTGTGTTTGCATGCATCAGGCTCTGTTTTAACTGAGGAGTGATTCAGGGTTTGGAGTTTGAACTCATCAGATATAGTATGGACTGTTTTTTTTCCTCCAAGAAGATGTTGCAGTTCAAGGCTGGAGTACAAAGCTTCTCGATGGGATTCAATTGCACCGCAGTCCTGGTTTGAGCGACACAAGGGTTATCTTCTGGGCTATTAAAGTAAGTCTCTCACATGCAGTGTTCCAGAGGTCTTTAGCACTTGTAATGTTATGTGGTAAACAACATCGTTTACATCCTTGACTTGTCTAGTATGTCAGATTTTTCTCCTCAGTCCTGTTCAACACTTGGTTGCGAAACAGACCTGCACACACAGCTCGGCTGTTAAAGCTCCACATCAGTGACACAGTATGCACTTTATTAATTTTAATTAACTATAGGCTATTAAAATCGAGACCTCAAATTAAATAACTCGAGAGCAAGAACATGAAATCATTAAACTGTGGGAGCACAAATTCTTTTTTTTTTCTTCTTCTCCATGACACCTACCAATTTATCTGATTTAGCAGTCATACTCTAGTGCGCTTGGACTGGTGCTTTCAACCACATGGTGCCACTTCAACCGCATGGCACAAACTGTTGGTGATTGTTTTAATTCCCTTTGTTAATATTTTTGATACTTTTAACATTTATCACATGGTATTTATTTTCAGTATACTTTATCTCTCAAGGAGCACATTCAGAATTCAAGTTTTGTTTGTTTCAGCAGCATCTGAAATATAATCAGCATAATACAAAGGCAAAAAGAGGATTTTTCAAGTCATTGTCGATGACCATCTGTGATAAAATAGTACTGCAAACACGAAGTATGCATCCGGTGCCTGTGGATGGCTTCTGTACATATGAAAGAAGAGATGGCACATGCATTGAGGCACTGAGCATTTTTTTCCTGCCAAAGGGAGCACAGAGGAGTGGACGGTGGAGAGGACAAAGAGAGCAACCCCCCATCCCACTCCTCCACCACCAGGCTTAGACAGGGTCACACCAACCATGTCCACTGGGGCCACAGAAACGACAGAGGGAACATTGGGTGGGAAACAAAGATGGAGAGTGGAGAATGGGGGGGGGGGGGGGGGGGGAGGTAGAGCACATATTGTTGTGCTCTGTAGAAAAGCAAAGAGCAGGACAGCTACACTAGGAAAACTTACATGATGACGTGAGGATAACTGATACAAAGCGATCAGCACTGCAGAGAGCATGTGTGTGGTTGCAATTGGATTAAAGCGTCTGTGCTGCTTCTTAGATGGTATCATATATGTAATCCAGTATAGAGTATCGGAAATATTGAGGATTTTTGATTTCGCTGTAGATAAACATTACAGACTTTCTCATATTTCTGCCTCGGGAGAAATTTGATGATCTGGAAGACTAACTGTTTTCTTCTAGGATTCCCAGCCGACCAAACTATCCACACACACACACACACACACACACACACACACACACGCACACGCACACGCACACACACACACACACACACACACAC